>JAPYYV010000576.1:0-60871 GCA_030522625.1 Copidosoma aretas
TGGACCTGGTACGTTGCCGCCGTATTTGTGCTGGAATTTGTGTTCTCGCGCGTGGGCCCTGATAAAAAGAACGGCACGGAAAAATTCGCGATCTCTCCCCGGCGCGCGCCACAGCCTGTGTACATGTGCCTCTTCTCGGCTCGCCCCATTACAAAGCACGCGAATTCAAAGGACAAATGGTCGCATTCGTTTAATAGAAGCGCGCGTTGGGGTGAAACCAGCAGGGTCGAGGAGAACGGAACGGGGAAAATGGAACAACAAGCGAAAATGAAAGGCGATGCCTCTGTTATGCATACATACATATATATATATATATATATATATATATACGTACGTTATTATACATGCACGTCGAGACACATATGAATATACGTATATACACGCATGCAAGCAGCAAATACGTATAGAGTGTATTATAAAGGGAGATTAAACGCGCGTCAATGAGCTTTTCGGACATACATATTACATAGGCAGGGGGTGATATAATAAAGCGAACGAGAGAAAAGAAGGAAGAAGAAGGCAAAAAAGGGGGAAAAATAGAGCAAGAAAGGACGGGAGAAGAGGAGGCGTGCGCGCATTGTAATGTACGAGCGAAAAGGTGAGCACTGAAACGGAGAACCGATATTTGCGAGGATCGTTATGTTTTTCTACGACGAGTAGTATGAAATAATTAGAGTAACGTTTGTACGAAGCTCTGAATACAACAAAATACAACAATACTTGTACAATATGAAGTAATAATTATTATAATAATAGTTCGAGTAAAAGACAGAAAAGAAAAACAACACGCGTGAAATAATACTAATGATAAAATAATAATAATAATAATAATAATAATAATAATACTAAATCACCATCAAACTGATAGCGCAAAATTTCGAGGTCGATGTGCAAGAAAGACAAGAAATTGCGATGGGAGAGATGATTGAAGAGATTCCGGTGTTAACATACGAGGTGAAAATAATTAAAAAATAATTAAAAAGTTACATAATACAACGCGCTTTCGTAAACTATTCTACGCGCAGAGCTAACCTGACGAATTCAGTGAAATAAAGTAAAATAAAACAAGCCGCCACCGCGATTGTATACAGCATATAACATACGACGATTTACACACGGTATATAAATATTATAGTACACACAAAGCAATATACATATATATATATACACAGTATGGTACACACGTACGAAACCGATAAAAGTGCATAACGGCCAGTCCCACTATATACCATATTTATATTTAACTACATTACAACTGCTCCCCCTACTTTCGTACAGCCACGAAAATACTCTAGCTCACAATCTCTGATAACAATAATACATGTCGCAAGTGGTCACAGAGCCCCATGCTCGACGCTTTGTCTAGCATTAGTTCTTCTTCGACGTATGCATTTTTGCCTGCTTTATGGCACTAAATATTTCAATAAAAATGCAGAATAACGAACAGAGTTGAATTCGTACCATAAATGTTTCCAAAAAACAATCCAAAGCAATCTGTGGAGAGAAAAAAATCGAGGAAATAGGGCAAAGAGAGCCGAGGAGTCGAGCTGGCGGCGCTGGCGTCCACACGCGATCCGACATCAGCAACAACAACCGAGTTTTCTTTTTACATTGTGCCAACTGCAGCCTTTTCAGGATACAAATATGTCTCCTTCGGTTTCCAGGTTCAACCCGTATTATATATACGTACCCAAACACATATAGATATTGTGATGAATCAAGCGTATACAATATTTCACGGAGAACACGAGGACAGGGAATAAGAAGATAAAAATATCATAAATACACACAGACACAAAGCGAATGGCGCGCTGACACGCGCCCCGCCATTTTTAAATAGATTTACCCACGCGCGGTATCGACTGTATGGTTGATAAATATGTATAACTTATATTGTAGAGGGAAAAAAAAAAAAAAAAACAACAAAGTGCGCCCGAAGCGACAATAAGGAGACGACGGCTTCGATCAACGAAGATTTGTGCGACTCGATGGCGAATCCAAAGCGTCTATATATGCCTTATTTATTATTGGACCGAGAGCTCGGCGAACGTCACATTCCCACGAATAGTATGATATAGTTACGACGATTGATAATCAGACTATTTATCGCACGTAGGCTGAGGCAGGGTGGACTGCGTTTGAAATCCCGGTCATTATTTTTTCAAGCGAAGAGAGCGCGACGCCGAAATATTTTGTAACTCTGCTGGAGGGCAAACAAATAGTTGTATATGTATAGAAACAATAAGACAGCGGACCGATAAATATATTTTTTTACACGCATCCACCACAGGTTCTTTTTTGCGAGCAGTTCGCCCTTCCTCTTGCATGAATGAACTAGAAAACCGAATGAAAAAAAAAAAAGAAAAGAAAAAAAAACAAACAAACAAACAAACAAAGCAACAAATAGCAATAACAGAGACCCAGGGTTATTTTTAGCATTTTTTCAAAACCAAAGTGCTATATACCTATAAATATAAATACGTAAGTCTCTCCTTTTGGTCGCTTCGGACCTTTTCGATTTGTAAAACTCACACAACCTACAATGTATTAGATAGCGAGCTTCGGTTAGCGAGAAACAGATGCATTTTTGTTTTAATCGTTTTCGTCGTACGTTTCTCTTTTCTTCTGTTTTCCAATTCAGGACCACTCGTGCGAGTACGAAAAGATAAAAATGCGCCTGCACAAGAATAGGCGACGAAAACTTCGTTGAAAGAAACGCTTGAAAAATACGAATGTACGAAAAACGAGCAAACAAATGAAGAACAATATCTCTCGTTTGTGTGAATTTAGTTGTCCGACTGCTGTACTGAGCGTTCGAGTATATACTTACAATGTATGAAACAAGTTAATGCGAAATAAAAGCGGGATTAGGATATGTCGATGTAAAAAGATTTAAAAAAAACTGAATGTATCGACTCGTAGGCGATTTTTGAATTGTACATTTTTAGCACCAGAAATAAAAAAAAATTTTATGAAGAAACAGGGGTGAAAGTAAAATAAAAAAAAATTAATAATAATTATGATGAAACAAAAAGAAAGCGAAAATGCAAGACGAACAAAAATAAAGCAAATACAAATTGTCATTAGGGAAAGAAAAACCACGTTGTCTTGTATATGCGCTCGATGGTAAGCTCGTCACTGACAAAAAATTTTTAGTAAATGCAAGCTACGAAAAAAAAAAATATACATATACATATATAAATAAAAGAATCGTAGAGGAAAAAAAATGTAATAGGCAGCTGCAAATACCTTTTCGGGGTCACAAGATCGAGTCAAGCGCCCGACGATCGCCTTTTTATTTTTTTAAACCACAAAATAAAGAATAATACAACCGCGCGCCATGCTTTATATACAAAAATAAAATAAAATAATAAATAAAGAATTGTTTTTACTCGTATGCGCTGGATCCCTTAGTAGTGTGCGCAGTACAGACGACTCGTTGGGCACTGTTACCTCATCTTCGTCATCATGCGGGATGAAGAGAAATAAATAAATTAATAATAAATAAATTTAAATAAAGAAGGACGAGTTTCTTTCGGTTCTTAGATGAACGAATGCATATCATAGTTGTAAATTAAACAATTTGTGAAATAAAAGAAACTGCAAACTGTTTGTGTTAACGTTACGCTTTTATGTGTAATTTGCTTACACCCTTCCAGAATCCCAATTTTTCTGAAATTTGCATCTTTTTGATGTCATGTAGTAGTTGTTTGGATCGACATGTTTCAAATTTTCCGCATGCTTTTTTCACAATCTTCGGTATGATAAACTTTATACATTTGTATTTTAGGATGTTTTTCATCATCTCCATCCAATCATCCTGCAAAACTAATTTGTATGAAAAATTTCACCTGTTTTTTATTTTTCATTTAACAACTCAAGATTTCATCCGGAAACTGTATCGAACAACTTAGTATTAAGACAATCATAATGTAATCGATCAATGTACGATAAACAACGACAGCGAGTATACGAATTCAGTAATAGTAATAATAATAGTCAACATTCTACTGAAAATTTCAGAGTTCAAAACGAAGTCTGACTGGGCATATTATGACTAATAAAAATATGCCGAGATTTAGAAAAAACTTTCTTTTTTTTTTTATTGCGCACAAGTCTCGTAGAATAGGACTTATTCGTGTTGTTGCCAGACTTGACGCGATAACAAAAAAAGGGCGTTCTCAAAAGTCTGGCATGATTATTATCAACTCAATCGCACCCGGGCCAAAGACGGACCAAACTTTTTTCTGGGATTGAATGGTATTTAATCAACTTGCTAAACAGGAACCCACCACGTCGACAAATGATCTTTCTCAGACGAGTCAATAGTACGCCAGATAAAATTTCACAAAGACGATGAAGAAACTTTTCCGCTCGCCCTTGAAACGTTTGCTCAAAACTTACCAGACGTCCGGATCAACTAGCGTACAGCATATATATATATATATATATATATATATATATATATTTGCAATAGCATTGATGCGGCGTAAAAACTAGGGTACGGTGGATTCCTGTTTGGCAAGTAGACTCTGCGTACTCGTGGTGAAAATCACACGAGCCATCGGACGAGCGACGCGCGACAGGTACGTATAACGCCAAACAAACCGATCCCCCTCACACATAGCTCCTCGACCCCAACAGGAGACCACCGTCGACGCGCCCCATGACACGTCTGTCCGCAGGTCTCGCTCGGCCTGAGCCTCGAACCGGCCGGCTGGGCGGCCGCCGCCGGCGTCGAGCCCGGCTCCGCGGCTCTGCTGACCCCGGCCGGCTTCGCCGCTGGCTTCGCCGGTCTGGCCCGTCGCTGCGGCATCTGTCTCGCGACCTTCCCCGCCGGCTGGCTCCTCGAGCGCCACAGTCTGCTCCAGCACGCCGGTCTGCCCGGCGACGACAAGCCCTTCACCTGCGAGCAGTGCGGCCAGCGCTACCGCTACCGCTCGGCCTACGTCAAGCACCGCGAGCAGAACCATCGGGCCCGACTGCCCGCCGACAAGCTGTTCACCTGCGAGGTCTGCGGCATGCAGTTCAGGTCAGCCTGCTCTCCGCTTGCATTGTTCACCACGGCTCTGCGCGTAATTATATCCTCGGCGTGCGACGCGCGCAGGTACCTCAAGTCCTTCAAGAAGCACCGGCTCAACCACGCCCTGGAGCGCCTGCAGCGGGCTCCCTCCGGCGAGTCGCAGGCCCCGGGCGGCAGCGAGCAGGTGGTGTCGAGCACCGGGGAGCCAGCAGCGTCCTCCCAGCTCGAGAGCGCCAGCAGCGCGGGCGACGCCAGTCCTATCCAGGTCGACTCGGAGGGGGAGCAGCACCGCGAGCCGCCGCCCCGGCCCGAGAGCCGCGAGGGCGGGGCGACGACCAACGCTGGCGAGGACAACGCGGGCGACGACGACGGCACTCCGCCCCCGGGACGGCAGGACTACTCGGCGCGGCCGGCCAACAACAGCGGCGGGAGCGACGCCGAGGACGAGGAGAGACCGGAGGTCGAGGTGGAAATGACGACGACCGGGCCGGAGGACATAAGCACGAGCCTCAACCTGACCGTCGGCAGTCGGGCCAGGACGACCTCGAGCAGCAACAACAACAACAACAACAACAACAACAACAACAATCACCACAACCACCACCACCACCACCACGACGCGGACAGGCGGGAGCGGCGCTTCGCGTGCCCGTTCTGCGGCAAGTGCGTCCGCTCGAAGGAGAATCTCAAGCTGCACGTGCGCAAGCACACGGGCGAGCGGCCGTTCGTCTGTCTGTTCTGCGGACGGGCTTTCGGGGGCAAGAGCGATCTTACCCGCCATCTGAGAATACACACGGGCGAGAGGCCGTACAAGGTATGGTTATTGTCATCAGCATTATTATTATTATTATTATTATTATTATTATTTTAATTTGCTCGTTGAATGATTTGATTGTATATATGTACATGCGACTGTAATGTTACAAGTGCGAGATGTGCGGCAAGTGCTTTGCCCGGGCCGACTATCTCTCCAAGCACCTCACCACCCACATACACCAGCGCTGAAGCCGGCGGGGCTCGAGCCGCGATGGACACGTTGGAGCCGCCTGAGCGATGTGATGCTTTTGTTCTCATTACTATTGTATTCTTTTTACTCTTCTTCTTCTTCTTCTTCTTCGTATCTTTCGAGTGATAAGTATACTCTTTTTGGATTCATAAACACGGTTTTCGATCTTACCTGCTCGGACGACTGAAAGGTGTGTCGAGGGATTGATATGAAAAAGTATGGAGGCAAGTCGTTTGAACTTGGCGATGAACATTGATTTTTATTGATTTCGACGGACATTGCGTGAGTCCGAGTTGCCGAGTAGGAAAGATTCGACGCAATCACGATGTAGTAGCAAAGATAGAGCCATGCCAAAGGCGAAGATAATATTACTCGACGCTGGTGATAAATAATTAAGCACAGTTAGGACGTAGGAATTGGTTGAACCAAAGAACGCAGCAACGGCCTATCGTATGATGTATAGTTATGATGCATCAAACCCATCGCCTACAATCATACCTCTGAACCGAACCGTCCACCTCTTACCCGATCGAAACCAAATGAAAGATTGCTCAGCTGGCGAGTGTTTGAATTTCAATCGCTGTGATTCAGTATTTTCCGTGCTGTACAACTCAACTATAGAATCATACAATTGTCGTACGTATATTTACACAAATTTTGGTTTATTTTTTGTTGTTCTGCTCTATTCCGAATCACAATATACGATACACGAGGATTGTGTGATAATTTAAATGTGATACTACACACGTGCCAATGTTTTTCAAGCGTCCATTAACGATTTAGCGCGAAGCGAGCTGTGTGCAGATTGATGCAACTTTGTTAACGCACAACGTCGATTCGAGGAGGATAAGAGGGCTTCCGAAAATTGCCAAAACGCTTCTTGAGCGATAAAGTAGATTCCAACACTCTCGACCAACGCCGGAGCCAAAGCTTATGAAGAGGATGAAATTGAGAGAAAAAAAAGAAAAACGGATGATAAGATGAACGCCAACTTGTTGAACGCAGGGAAAAAAGCCCGCGCGGTCCTTGAAATTTTGACACGCGTCCTCCAGCAAGCTTTTAATTTTGTTCCTACATCCGACACAAGCGCCAACAACGATCCACCGACACACAGCGAGTCAAGGCACTACCTTATATATACGTGCATGCGGCACAAGGGTTAATGGGGTTAGACTCTGCAGAGCCAGGCCTGCTAAAAACGCACCGACCTACACCCACAAACAGACACGTGGGCTGCGCCAACGCGGTACAACAGCTATTCCACCTGCATGCGCCAAGGAGAACGGGAAGAAGACGGGGGAGAAAGTATGCGCGAAGAAGGAATCACCCCGGAGCCATGAGCCCTAAACTTTGCCGCGAACTTCCCCGCTGATCTCGCGACCCTTCTCTGCTCCGCCTCTTTCGCCTGGCTTACGGCAGAACGGACGGAAAATTTACGCCTACGGTGTCGCCAGCCGCGACGTTTGCTCGATACGCAAAAGTGACCATAACTGGGCGTTTTTTTGTTTTTTTTTTTTTTTTTTTTTTTTTTTTTTTTTTTTTTTTTGATTGTGTTTGTAATATCGCGGTCAGCCACGGAATTTACAACCGCGTCGCGTCAACGGTGCGATATTCGCAACGACGAACCCCCGTCGGAACCTAATCAGGCGCGCTTCATCGGCCTTTCTAAGACCAGGCAGGGGCGCACCGCGCGCACGACGAAGTTGCGGTTTTCAATATCGCGCGATGTAACGTCGTCGGTGCTCCGGAAAGCCCGCAAGTTGCGCCGCACAAGACGCGCGCCCGTCGAACGCAGGCTGGCAGCTTCGTTACGTCGAGGAGCCGAGCGAGCCGCGTCTTGTAAGCGCGTACTTTGCGCTAACAATGTAACGTCGGGCCGACGCGCGAACCCCTTCAAGTCGCGCGGGGAGCGAAGAACGTACGATCGGATCTGCGTTTGATTGCGAAACAAAATTGATGCAAACATCGTGTGTGTGTGTGTGTGTGCGTACGTATACACGTGGCACCGTCTATGCTCGATTTTGCGTTGGGTCGAGTAAAAAGAAACGAAGAGCGCGCAACGAGAAACCTGGTGTGCGTCATCAGTCGCGTGCGCGATGCGGAGTGTATAGAATAATAATTCGGGAATATTATTCGGATAGCGTCGGCCAATGCGATCGTTTTTTTTTTTTTTTTTTTTTTTTTTTTTTTTTTTTTTTTTTTTTTTTTTTTTTTTTTTTGTTTTTCTTTTATTAAATTTTCGAGTCCGGATTTTAAAACGCGGGAGATGAAAATGATGGTCGAAAAAATTGTCCCTCCACTCTTGGAGATCCGAGCCGGCCATAGTATAACTCAAAGCGTTCGGCCCAATAACACTGGCAAGGTAATGATGAAAAAAGTAAAAAAAAAAAAACAAAAGTTATACACGAAGTTTTAGAACCAACAGTTGCAATTTTCGAATATTTTTGTATTTCTATCACTTGAATTAGCATTCATGATAATTTTAGTTTTTAATGGTTATCAAGAAAGATGTTTATCCATCAAGCAATCCGATCCTAAGATGTTAGTTTGCGTAACTTGATTCAGAAACTTGTATCATAACTTTTTTTGAGTAGATTACATTTTTATAACGAGAAATTTTCATGCAGTAACAATATTTACAAAATGTTGCAACGAAACCGTAAATATGAAGAAAGTTTTTTTGAGTATTTTAATGTTAAGCGACGAGTTTACCCTGAGCGACTAAATTCTTTTGATGGAGAAAAATTTGTTTCCAGTACTCTGCTTGGTTGTTTTTTTTTTCATTGAAAACTATTTCGTTGAATGGAAAAAATATTCTATTCATATAAATAAAGTATTCACCATGAAGAAGTAATTAATGTAATGCATGAAATACTTTTTCCAATGAACTTGATATTTTTTAAATGTAATAAATATTCAGCAGAAGGAAGGTGACGAAATTTTGTTTATTTCAAGGATCAAATTGCTCAGTGCACTCAAAATCTTGAAGTGGATACTCGCACTTCGATTACTGCTCGATATAAGATTATGATGATTTCCGTGACTACCGGGAAAGCAAATAATATTTTATGCAATAAAATAACTATCCGTTCATTCGATTTTTATTGATATTCCGATGAATTTTTTACTTCTACATATGAGAAGAAAGCCTATATTCAGAAATATAAAAACATCGAAAAGAAAAGATAATAATTTTAAAAATTAATATTTGAAGTTCGAACCGCAAGTGCTACTCATTTAGTTCATATAAATTTGAAAATCCGCAGAAATTCAATTAAACGTCACGGAACAACAGGGCATTTTGATTACCTATAAAAAAATAGCTACCAATATGAATTACAACACCAAAAACCAAAATATGGAGATGATGAACATATACTATAAAAGACGGATAAAAAATTATAGATACATGACGATAATATTATATTATAAATAAAGATATATTTAATGAATGTTCCTATATTTGTACTATAATAAGGATTTATTCATAATAAGTGTACTATATTGGTATTTAGTGGTGATTTAAAATTTTTACAAAAATTAATATTAATGTGAATTTAAAATAATTCTCATTGTTTAGGTTGTAGGTAATCGCCGAGTAAAATTTTAATATAAAAAATTAAAGTTGGGTTAGGCAAGCATAAAGTAAATATTTTTACAAGTAACTAAACAAATATTGCAATTGTTATAATTTTCAGAACGTCACGTACTGATACATTACATCATTCTTTTTCTTTAACTTTTGTATATTATTTATTGTTTCAAAGTAAAAGTTTAATTAGACTGTAATTGTCTGCATGATAATTTAATTGATTTAATTGTAATACTATATAGCAATTGCAATATACAGACTACTTGATTTTCTGGCAGCTACAAAATTAAAAAAATTTTAAACTTCAAAAATTCGGCTGGACAGTCGCAAGAAAAAATTATGAACAAGCGGGTGAAAAATATGCCTGAAAAAGGAAAAATAGTAAAAGGGAGAGCAGGTCGCTGCACGCGCGAGTAGAAGAGGCTGGGGTCTTCCTATATTGACTGAATGATCAGATGTGATATAAACCGTTAAGAAAAAAAAAATTATCGATTATTCATACCGTAACCGTATGGGTATATTATCTATACACACATGTAATTCAGAGATTGATGGCGGGCACGATAATATTATACCATATGGGTCTTCAATTTACGCATACCAACATTACATACTGACGGGGATTAAACTTTAACACCCTAATAAGAAAACAACATCTATAATCACATTGTGTAATGTTGGACAGATCCCATACTACCAGAAGTACGTACGTCTGTAATAGGTACAATGTTTTTAACTGGTTTTATCGATGTTCCGAGGATATGTTGTAAAAGCCTTCGAATTAATAATATATAGGTGTACATTTTAAGATAATAATCGACTGGAGAATGGATTCATGACTTTTTCTAATTTAGAAAAGATGAAACACGATCGAGCGACGCTGTTTTGAGAGGGTATTTATAGATGTGAACAAGCGGGGACGCGGAATGAGTCAAGTCTTGGGAAAATAATATGTATTGCGTCGATAATGAAACAAAATATTTTTACTACTGCTATTATACTGTAATGATATGAAAAGGAACTAGTTTCTAATTCACTAACTCTTTGATGTCCGTCCGATCGAGAATAGATGATTTAAATTGATTTGAAAAATAGCTATGAATTCGAGAAAAAACTTTTGTGTTGCTATATTCACTAACTTTTTGCATTTTTTAAATCAACGATTGAATTTTTATTCAACATTTCTTAAAATTCCTTTTCTATTTCTAGAAATGTAATATTTTGAAATAGATTTTCATTTTTTTGGGCAGTACATTATCCTATAAGTTGTTTAAAAGTATAATTATAGTGTAAATTCGATTTAAATACAGTCAATGTCGCAAGAAGTCAAAGATCACAATATTAATTATTCTGTAAATGCATATTGCGGCTCTCAAGGGGTTAATGAAATCATAGTAAATTGATTTTTATCTCTCCGTCTAATCGTATGTGATATTTCGTGACTTTCTAAATGTTTCGTTTTTAAGAAATTATGCTGGTACCTCTTGTCACTGAAAAGTAATTTTAACATTGCAACGTTTTAATCCTATCGTTACAGAAGTTTTTATTCATGAAATAAATACATAAAAAAAAAAAAAAAAAAAAAAAATACAATAATAAATACATCATCAAAATAGAAGCTATAACTAGCCGCTGCGATCGTAATAATTTTTAACCAGAATATTGTGCCAATAAGTACAAATTTTTCGATAATGTTGTCACATAAAAATGTTTATATCTTAATTTTTCAATTATGCACACAAATCATACATAGTTTGTCAAAAAAAAAGTGAATAATGCAGTCAGAGTCAAATATAAATAACATAATAAATAAAAAAACGCACTACTCATAACGAAATAGAGTCCGTCAGCCCGTCCGTCCTCATACGGAGCGACACTACTTGAATAGTAAATTTTAGGAATCCATCAGATTTAGGCACAGCGGGAAAAAAGTGAATGAACTTCTTCAAAATTATATACATTATACACGTACACTCTTCCTCTTTCTCTCCTTCTATATTTATGTCTTTCCTCTAATAACAAAAAATGTCTTGGTGTTCTTTCGATGTCTAATAGTATCCTTGAACAGTTAGAATAAGAACGAGATCCCTTGCCCTTCTCCAACTCACAAAAACGTGAGGAATTAATTGTAAAATTTTAATAGAATCCCTCCTGTATCCGTGTTAAACTATAAATAAATATATAGAAGTTTGCGCAGCGCGGTTGCAAAATACGAGTACTGTAATGCTGTTACCGAACATACTGAAAGAAATAATAATTTTTTCCGATGGCAAAGAGTTATTACAGTCTAAAAGATTTTTTATATTATAAGCAAACATAATTGATTTTAATCAAATGAAAGTCTTTCAATCAAATAAGTCGTTTACAGCCCAAAATTTCTCGAACCTTTGTTGGATGTCGAATAATTTTATTCCAACAGACTTTATTCAATTGAAGTGCAGTTTTTAATGTAAAACAGTCCAATTGAGGATAATTATATTTTATAAAACATTTTAAAGTCAATAATACGTCCCTCAATTTTTCAATAAATCCGCCAAAGTTTCAACCATTGACCGCAGAAAAAAAATGTAAATCTATATGTATTTTATACGCTAAATGGAAATATAAATAATACAATGATAAAAAAATAATAAGAAAAGAAAAAACATTCAAAGTTTCGTATTATGACCAAATATAGATAAAAGGGAAAAGAAACCAAAGTGCAAATATTCTATGATAATATTTTTAGTGGTGAATACGACAGCAGTATACATCACTTGCCTAATGATGAAAAAAGAGGGTAAAGAACCGATGCGTGCTTCGAGAAAAGTAAACATAAACTACAAAAGTTTTATTCTTCGTCCATTTTAAATGCAACAGATAACTATAATACACAATCGTCCATATTTCGTTTGGGAAGGGAATATTATATATAAATATACAATTATACAAATAAGATTTTTGCATACGTTACAAAAAAAGCAAACAATAAAATAGGCACGACAGAAGATTTTGCAATCACTCTGCTGAGAAAGATAAAAATTAATGTGTGGGGGAAGGATATTTCGATCTATATGAGAAAAAAAAAAAGATAAAAAAAGCAAATACATACACACATAAAATAAAATTTGTCCAGTGGTCGTATTATTGTCGTTTACCTATGGATTGAATTTAAAAAAATGTACATAACGCATATATATGTACATATTGTATGTATACATATAATAAATGTTATGAGTCACAGATTGCAGCATGCAAGTGTTGCACACAAAAGAGGACTAGAAAAAAGGTGAAATGTGTACTTATAGAACGGAAAGAACGAAAAAATTAAGAAGGTTGAAAAAATAAGCGGAGCCATTCGTTCTTTGCCTATTTACTCAAGCTAAAGCTCTTACGAACACCGGTTCTGTTTGCTTGTAGCTTTTTCTTTTTGCGTCCAACCACTAAAACACATGTACGTGTGTCTCTTGTGTGCTGCAGTCTTACTGACGTGGATGTTAGAAATATTTTTCAACTTGTACTAAATGTGATAATTGATGAATTGACAATGAGCAATCCAACTGTAATATATTATTATATTAAAAAAATATAATAATAAGAATTATATAAACAAACTAACATTTAATATTTATATATATACATAAATTGATGTTGATGTCTGTCGTACAAAATCGTATATATTACTATATAATTTAAGTGAATAGGTTATAATTAAGTTAATAAATGTTTAAGTAGAAAAATCGATATGAGATATTGTCAAAAGAATATGAGTATATTTAAAATATTATACAGATGCAGATATATAATTGTATACGCACATACCAAGTGTATGTATCTGTATGAATTATGTATCTGTTGGAAGCTGTGAATGGAATGATTATAATTATTACGGTGACGAAGTATATGATTAAATGTATTACCACGAAGGACAGAGTTGTAGGAACTTGCTGAGTGTTTAAAAAGCGCTGTAATAAAATAGTATGTATCACTTGCGCTCTGATGTTAATAGTATCGAGTAAAGTGTCAAATCTATCTAACGATGATGCGAGGAAGCCATTTGACGCCGGATGCTGATTAAATATTTGACGTCTTTTTTTAAATAATGATATATACTATAAAACCTAAAAATTAATTGCAGCAAATACGATGTCTTCAAGTTTTTACACTTCATGTAATATAGTTTTTTAAATAAATTTCGTTAACCGAAATATTTTCAATGATAATTAGAAAAAATGTTCTTCGTTTTCTTTTCATATTGTTGAAATGTTTTTTTGCCATCAAAAGATAATACGTAAAATGCTATCAAAGGTTTAACAACGTAAGAACTAACTTAATATAAATGCCTATGCCTATGAATAATATATGATGAATAAAGATACGTAAAAGAAAACAATAATTTTTAGGTTCAACGTAAAAACAATTCCAAGAAAAAGCGATCTATACAATATTACTCAACGATGCGGGCATCTCTTTTAATAAACAATCAGCTGATTTTCTAAGACAATTATATTATATACACGATAATAAACTTATGTAAAAAAGTGATAAGTGTAAAAATAATGAGGAAAGTGTCCGGTGGCAAACGGCTTGGGAAGCGAAAATTTTAAATATTTCTACGTATAATATATACATCAAGTATATAAAAATATAAATAAATGCATATAAATATCGTATAATCGATTGTTGTCTACAATAATAACGTTATTTTTCTAATTCATATTCGATTGTTATGATATTGTTGAGGACGAGTACATCGAATTTTAGTCGAAAACTAATTGAAATTTTAGTGTTCTCCGCTCCCCACATGCCTTTCTCTAAATGGAATGGAATAACGAACAAGAGAACAAAAAAAAGAAAATTTAGAAGTCCAGAAAATGGATTGAGCGGATGGACCGGCGATCGGAGTCGGGGACGCAGCAACGTAATAATTTGCGAAGGACCGGATACAAAATCGGCGAGTCAGCACGCCTATATAGAGCTGTACTCGATTGAGCGCGACACGGAAGAAAGTATCGAAGAAAATAGTATAGAGCAGAAAAAAAAAGAAGCGTATTTAGATGAAATGAAAAAAAATAACGTCGATTCTGATCGAGCTCGTTCAACGAAGAAATAATAAATAGTAATATTAAATAGATATTATAACAATGATTACCAATTAACGAATAAAGCAGATTGCAAGGCGTTCGATTGAGCGAGGTGTGTTATAAAAGTATACATAACGGCCATACAATTCGAGAATAATAAATGAGGAAGTTTAAACGGTGCCAACGATTTTTATTAGTGATAATGCGAAGGAGAGCTAGGGAAAAGAAAACTTGCACAGCGAGGCTAGTTTAAGTGAACAACTTCTGATATGGTCAGACGAACACACTTGGACGAGTCTCTCGAGCGAAGGCGAATCTTCGGCGCGTGTTATGATAATGATGAATGACAGAAAAACAGAGAAACAATATATTCGATTGATTGAAGTTAGTCAATTCATGCCTCAAGCATTCGTCAGTCAATTTGCCGAAATTTTTAAAAATGGAATGTGAGTGTCGACAAGCGAACCTAATCGAATGTGTAAACAACGAAATAGCAGAGGGCGGTAGGTTTTAAATGCAAAACAACGAAGATTACGAGGAAACGCTTGTATGCACTATGAGATGTTTTTTTTTTAACATTATAAATACTATACGAAGCACTATGTAAATTGTTTTAGCAATTCGAAGCGCTTTTAAGTTTTTTAAAAAAAATTTGTAAGATAAGAGTTGATGGATTCTGTATTGTTTGCGTACTTTTTTAAGCGAAAATGGGTTTTCTATAATTCTATTTATGGAGAAGTTCTTAATTAATCTTGCGTAAGGTAATTTTGATAAAATTATTAACGTTACAATTAGATTGTCAAATGATTTTTATACTTGCATTGATTAGGCTAGATGAGAACATAAAAAAACGAAAAATGATTAAATATAAGGGATAAGGCTTTGATATGAAAAACAATGTGATTGTATTGTGATTATGTAGATATCTTTTTTACAAAGTACTTTTTAAGAGTCCATTTTATAGAAAACCCATTTAAGTTAGCCGTGCAGTCTTTTAGATTTCAATAACGGTTAGTTAGGCGATACGAAAAAATAAGAGAAATGTGTAAAAGAAATTAAATAATAGACAAACAGTCTAATGTAAAAAATGCAGCGATGCTTGTTCCCGAAACGGAAGATAAATAAGAAGAAATGGAAGAAAACGAACGAATGTGGCGTGTGAGGCGAGGCCGCCGCAAGCCAGTACCTATTTTTTGTAAGGCGCACGTGCGCGCGAAGATTGTGATAAACCACGAGCTTGCGACGGCCTTCCTCTTTACGCGTTTTTTTCTTCTTATTATGTATGAATTTACTCGAGAACCGATGAGTTTTACACGAACGGAAAGAAGAGTTAAAAATCGAAACACGAACAGATCAATTGCAAAACTGTCGCGAAGGTGGTAATGTTATTGCGGATGGCGAATTGACCGTGACTTTCTTTTGTTAAAAGTCTCGTTGTTATTGTTATTGTTGTTGTTGTTATGTTTATCATTCTATACAATATTGTGTTTGAGTTTTTTCAAGGAATGAAACAATAATAATGAATAAAAAAAAAATCACGCGAGTTTTTGAGTTTTTACTAAACATGTAATATACGAAATAATAGCAATAATCGACGTGTGGAGAAGAAATTCGCGCTAAAACTTTAACGCAGACCAAAGTATAATGGGTCGCGTGATGGAATAGTGCGATGAAAGTTTGAGGGAAAAAATATTTATATTGTAACAAAAACGCAAGCGAGGTGCTTTTTTTTGTGAATATGAGCAAACAAATATTTGAAAATACAGGTTTTTGGTTTTACTCGCAAAACATAGAGTTAATTCGTCAAATCGCCAACCAAGCCAGTAAAATGTTACTTATGTAATAATCCTCAGCATGATCTTTCACGAAAATACTATTATGTTGCGCGATTTTTTTCGTTCGGTAAAAAAAAAAAAAAAAGCGTTTTTGGTGGCTATACGTCAAAAAGATTATAAATGTTTGAAAATATTCGAAAATAAAGCCATTACAAGCTCTTGATGATAGATGTTCTTATCTAATCCTCCTATATGTACGACCGAATCTGAAGTCAATCGTCGGCTCGACAAACGATTAGTGTTATAAACTTTATACTACTTGTACGTCATGACTAACGAAAAATAAAAAAATTAAAAACTATTCTTCGATTCCCCAAGTATACACTTCTCTATATACGTATGTAAAATTGTGCCATTAATCCTGTAGCGATTCCCTTAACCTTACGCAAACTTTTTCGAAACAAATTTCTATTCCCTAATGGTGTGTAACTCGAAGATGAAATGTCTCCCGATTTGACTTCAGCTTACGTCGATCTTTCATAAACTCTTGAATCGCGCAGCAAAGCCAATGCCTAATAAATGAAAAAAAAAAAAAAAAAAAAAAGGGAGAAAAAGAATTCAGTTAATAACGACGCTTGAGCGGCTGTTATTACCCTTGTCTTGTACTGTTTAACGTATATCAGTGTCATACATAAAAAAAAAGTAATAATAAAAAGTTATGATAAACGCCAAGAAACGAAAAAATACTATGATAAAAAAATTGAGCAGCTGAGCTCCTCCTCGGTGTTGTGAGTATGCATACTCGTTCCTAGCAACTCGTATGAAGATTATTACTCATCCTCATGCATTGATCTACTTTACCCTATTTAGCCCTTAAAAATAAATTAATAAATGCATTCTGTCCAAACTGTAATTTGTTTCGTTATTTCAACCTTCAACATAAACTTATTGTTTGTATGGTTATGACAATTTTAATTGAAAAATGTATCCATTTTATAATTTAGTTTTAATAAACTATCTGTTTGGGTGCGATAAAATAGTTACGAAATGATTTAAAAAAGGGAGACAGATACAGGGTGATAAAAATTAAATTCTGGACAACTTTGTAGTTACTTTATTAATTCTTTCATGTATAAATTTTTCTTTATAGAACTTCAAAACTTACACAATATCCATCTCTAATTTTTCTCGTGAAAAATCACATTTTTGCTAGTTATAAATTAACAAATTGGCAAATAGCACTGGTTTTTGTCATGGTACGGAATCATCAAAACATTTCATTTTGACCTTTGTTAGACTGACAATTATTTACTATAAATTTTAAATCAGAAGTTAATTCGATACCTTTATTTGTATGTATATTAATATTTTACCCAAGGTTTTGATTTTGTGGGGCACGAAATTGAAGTATAAACAAAAGCGTAAAAATAACGTTGGTTAGTATACATACATACGTACATATTTTTACATTTGTCTGTATAATTTTCGTGCATCTGCCTTAGCCTCTGCAACAGCTTTTACAATTTTGAAACTTTTTATTTTGCTGGAATCTTCAAAACCATCAGTAGAACATATTTCATAATGATTTTGATAGATAGTTGATGATGATAAAAAAAAAAGTTGAACTATTTAGATGTACAACTTAGATATAATATTAGCATATATGTACGGCTGATTAGTTATTATTTCATAATTATAACTAATTCTAAAATAGTTATAAGAATTTATACGATTTAGGTAGCACCAATAAGAACGAACGTTCAGGTAAGCTTAAAAATTTTTTAGAGTTAGGCAAACGAAAATTAGTATTGACTTATACAAGACACATCTTCGAACTGGAAAATATTATATTTTTATGTCACTTTAGAAAAAAAGTTTTAATTGTCAATTATGATCAGATCAGAAATTAATTTTAAGTATTTTGAAGTCAGTCTTAGTTTAAATGATAAAGTCTTCAATACGGAAAACATGGCAATAGCCTGTTACCGCTAAAAGAATTCATGTGCCTTAGTATTAAAATATAAATTATTTTTATAAATTGACTATAGTACTTTTCGATACAAGTGTTATAAACTAGTTTTCTTCTCGTGTGGACGTTTGCGCCCGAGCGAAGCGAGGGTGAAAAGTTCGCACGAGGAGAAAAAATCAGTTTATAACACTAGTGCCGAACAATACTTTATGACAAAACGTGTTATAAGTTCGATTTTGACACGCTACTTTTTGAACAGCGTGTCCTAAAATCGTACTTAGAGCACGGCGTGTCATAAAATAATATAAAATCTTGACGACTCCAAAAAAACTTTTGTATACTTTAAGTATGGTGGAGTCTTTCACAATGATATAAAGACATGGTTTTGACACTTAATCAGATATTAAAAGAATCTATAAAAAAATAATTGTTAATGATTACACATCGAACGCCTCAAATCAAATTATAAAATTAATAAAAAAAAAATATCGTTAATTAAAAATTTTAGCCGCCCCATGTTTTACAAACGAACTTTTAGCTCTTCCATGCGCTGCTTTATTCTGCGACGCATCTCCTTATATCTGTAAGATTAATAGAATCAGCATTTCTCGGTTTTATTGAAAAACATATTTTTGTTTTGCCAAAACAACTTACTTTTCTTTCAGCATGAGCATTTGACGCTCCTCCTCGAAATGATAACGCTGCAAAATGTTTTGACACTCGGCCAGAGATAGATTAAGAAACTGAGCGACGTCAGAACTGATTTCTGGAGTCGTGAATTTGTCGACCAAGAATAGCCGAGCTATGTTCTCGTGTGGGCCGAGAACTACTCGTACTTCCAAGGGATACTCGTCATCCCTTAACTTACGCTGCTCTGTTCATTGCACGAAATGCCATTTTAATGTACTAATATTAAAACATCGTACTCACTAATTACTCACGAATTACTAACGATTTTCATTCATGCATACGAAAATATGAAAGGACGTGACAAAACATATTTTATTGGGATAGTGACTTAAACTAGGTATATTTTTAGATTGGCGGGTTAAAGTCAGAAGAGGAACAGTATCGGGTATACGTATTTGACTATTAGTAGCGGTGTACAACATCTAATGTTACTAAATTAGTGGACGTGCGAAATAAACATTGGGTGGTTCGGTGCAACATATGGTAAGTTAATAAAAAATATTATATTAAACCTTTTGGATGGACGAAAACTTAATCATAGGATGAAAATATATTTAAAATTTTGAAACAAGATAAAAATAAATGGAATGTCGATTAAGTTCAGTAACTTACCTCCATTATCTCGAACAACGAAGAGCGCAAAATTGTTGGGCTTGGCATCAACCTTATACTTGTCGAGCATGAGATTTATTACCTCTTGAGTACTGACGAGACTTGTCACCCATACCGACATTTGCGAGCCGTGAGGGGGCGTGAAAAAACTGGTCTCGCGATTGTAAAAATGCCCATTAATCGAACACCGTCTTCTGAGACGATTGCGTGATTGACGTCTCGCTCCCGGTCGTCGTCTGATCGCTGTTGAGCCTTGCTTTCGACGAAGAACTACACCATCCAACTGCAAGAAGAACGTTCGAAATTTTATTTCATGGCCTGCATAACGTTTTCAACAATTAAATTATTTGTTATACTAGCTAAACCTGAATGTCTTGGCATTCAGTGTAACACATTTATTTACATGCAAAAAATAGGACAGTCCTAAATTATGAATAGGCAAAATTTTGTTGCTTGATAATTCATTGCCACTTTTTTAAGAAATTAGTGATTTAATCAAATAATGGCCTTGAAATATTGTTTAACCATAAAGTCATATTGAAATTTTAAATTACCTCTAAGCCACTATCAGTTGACATTGTCATATCGTCATCACGGAAATGCAATGAATTAACAGAGTCTGAATCACTGTCAGCCCTATGCCTTTGCAGACAATCAGGTCCTGACATAGAACGGTTCAGGCCTTTCTCAACCCAACTATCTTCATCACTAATTGACTGACTACTTGATGTATTTTTATCTAGACTATCAAAATACTCTACTCTGCGTAAAGCACCGTTTTTGTTCGAATCATCTTTATAAGTGGGTGTGTCGGTAGTCGAGGAGCTGCTTATGCTATGAGTGGGTGTACTATCGACGCTGCTATCTTTGATTATACTGCTACTGGTATCTGTATCAGGGCTGTTTGGGTCAGAATTGACCATACTCGAGTGATTGGAGGACGTGGTTGCGGTATCAGTTATGGAATGTAAGCTATCCGATGGAAGATTCTTGGGCAAAGTTTGATACAACTTTTCGTTATTCTCAACTTTTTGTTTAACTTGTATTACTTCGCCAACCTCGTTCCACTCCATTATTTTCACATCAAGTTTCATTGGCAGTGTAAGGCTCTTAATGTGTTCAGGTGATGGTGGAACCGAATTAACTTCATCTTCCAATTGACAATTAGGAGGACTTTTACATTCTTCATCCTTATTCTCTACATATTCTACTTTATCAACATAACTTCTCCTGCAAGAATTTCTATGCCTAGCTGTGACAACAGTTCTCTGGTCATCATCTTCTTTCAAATGGATGATTCCACGCACGCCCCAATATATTCTTAAAGCTCCTTCCAAAATTAGTCTTCCATTGACCTGATTTTAAGGCATAAACAAGTCAATCATCTATCAGACATTTTTCTCATTCCTATTTATCATACATACCTCTCTACTCCTGATACCACCACTTTTCCCTTCGTAATACTGGTTAAAAACCTTCAATTTAGATTCTAAGTGGGATCTACAAAAAAACATACCAATTAACTTTTTGAGAGCTGCTAAAAAAAACAATCAGCTGAGATGAAAGACTTCTACTGACCTTGGTAATGAAGAACGAGATTCCTTTTTACCAAAACTGGTATGAGATTCAACTCTTGTGCCATGCCCAAATAGCTGAGGGCCAAAAAGTGCTCCGTAGCATGGCACATGACAGTATGGAACTCCTTTGTGCTAAACATTACATTAAACAACACACTATATCAATATCTCAGTAGATATCACAAAATAGCATCACCACTGTAAGTTTCAAAGACTAAAAGCTAACCTCTGCATGCTGCCCAGGATTTAGACGTTTGCCACACTCTTCACACCTCAGACATTCTGGATGCCAGTCATAGCCCAGCGATTGTTTTCGCTCCGCTATTAAAACAAATAAAAATTACCAATCGGATTTTATGTTCAACAACTCAGATGCTTTGAAAATCTCTTTAAAACGAGGAGTTTTTTCATCAAAAAATAAAAGTGCACCAATACAGCAAACACCACAGTATCAAATCAAACAAGTTACAAGGTGAAACCAAAAAAAGCCATTCATTACGCACACTATACATCATGAAGACACAACGAAACACTGGTAAAAAATAATATTAAATAAAGTCTTGATAGGTATTGATCGAGTTGACGTACCAAAATAAACGGGCTTTCCGCATTTGTGGCACTTCCACATGGCTGGGCCCTTCGGGTTCCTTAACCGAGAAAGCGTCTTCTTTATCAAGTATACTTATTATTCAACCCTTCTTTACTTCAAATAGTTAAAATGCATCGCTGGTACATTCTGACCGAAATACTTATCAAGCCGCGCCATCAAGAAACAACTTCGAAATCAAGAATCAAGTATAATTGGTTGTTCACGAAACGAAACGATAGCCCCTCTCCTTCACTTCTCTCTGATTGAACGGGTTAACAACTTGACAGACTCTGAGCAAACTCCTATACGTACACACCCGCTCCCACGCAATACGCATACGTTTACTTACGGTGCGTCACACTGGTCACACAGTGTGTGGACTGTGGAGTGACCAAGAGTGGGGACTGTTGATGTTAAATTAGCTCTCAATTCTCTCAAATTATTTGAGTCAAATAAAAGTGAATGCGCAATTGCGTAGCGTCGCCGACGCTGAGTCAGAGATCATTGCATTTACCGAATGTAGGTATTGTTTCAAGAGTGTTTATCGTATATAGTACCTGAATTTGAACGTGTAGATTGCTACACATGCATTTGTAGGCATATATTCTGAATACTTCAAGGTTCCAAACTTATCAACCATCATACTTATCATTTGGATGATGTGCAATTTATTGTGCATAAGTATGTGCATTTATTTGGGATACAATTAAAATCGCTCCGCGTGAATTGTACAGTATTTGAGTATAGTAAGTACAGCTTATAGTTGTTGTGACGCTATAGAGGCACTTTCTCCCCGCATCTTCGTATAGGTATAGCTCTATATGAGCTATAGTCCATAAGTCCAGTCTGCACTGTCTGCAGTGTCCAATGTCCATGGACAGCTGCAGCTCGAGTCTGCTCGAGTCTCAACCAGTATTGGAGCAACACCCCCTCGAATAAACTCACGTCTGTTACATCTTGGTGGGAGTTCATTGTCCGAGGCGAAGTTGTCGTTTTCCGTCTATATTTACTGCGTGCACCTAGCTAGGGAACATCGATAATATTGAGCAAAACGGAGGGTGAATAACCCGCCTGCCTATAGTCGCACGAGTGATTTTTTTTTTCATCACGCGCATCTGATTCGCGAGTTCCTGGACAGTTGTGTGTTTCTTGAGCGCGAGTCGAGGATCGTACATATACTAAGTACATCATGAGCAAGGAGACGACGAACGTCGAAAACAATGATGCGACAAAGACAACAATAATGTGTGACACCGACGTCGCTGATGCATTTGGCTGTAGCAGGTATACACTTGCTTACTTATTAGTACTTTCATACTTACTTATTTTGCCTGGATGTTTTGTTTATTTCGCTGCTTTTCCAGATACGACCGATTGCAAGCTAAGTTTTTGCGCGCTTGCTTTGTTGCTTTTCTGCGACGAGATGAAAACAAATCTCTTTCTGTTCCTTATCTATTTTGCAAATATGAGTGGTGTGCTGATGCAACGTGCTCACCCCCTCCCCCATTCTGGTTAAAAAACGCAGCGTATATTTCGTTTACTTGCTCCAAAAAGAGAAAAAGAAAATAATAAAAACCGCGTCCCTGACGTATAAACATATACAGCACTGACTTAGGCACATGGCATTCGCGTCTATTTACAGAAGCAGCGCTGCTCTGGTTAACCAAATCCGCTCAGCCCCGACCGAGCGCTATGCCACTCACTACAAAATGAATCACGGAAAGCGGGGCTTGGCCGTCATATTCAACCACGAGTTTTTCAACGTCAGCAACCTGAAGCCGCGCTGTGGCACCAACATCGACTGCGAGAATTTTTCAAACACTCTCAAGTCCCTCGACTTCGAGGTCAACGATTTTCACAACGCTACCCACAAGGACATACATAAATATCTCGAAAAAGGTATTTTTTGCTACTATTGTGGGTATAAGGCTCACAAATTGTGGAGGATTCGTTGAAGATACTGTTAATGATTCATCGCAGATCTTCCCCAGTTCAGTACAACGACCATGCAATGAAGAGCACGTTTTTATTCATTATTTTTACTTTTCAGTGTCCGAAATGGATCACTCCCAGCATGACTGCCTCTTGATCGCGGTGCTCAGTCACGGAGAGCTGGGCTTGCTGTATGCCCACGATAGTCCATACAAGGCTGATTCGATCTGGTCGTACTTTACGTCCGACAGGTGCCCGACACTCGCCGGCAAGCCCAAACTTTTCTTCATCCAGGCCTGTCAGGGCGACAGGCTCGACGGCGGTGTCACGCTCAAAGAGCGCACTGAGACCGATGGCCTATCGCCCACGGTTACCTTCCGCATCCCGACTCACGCCGACTTTTTGATAGCCTACTCTACAGTGCCGGGCTTTTACTCCTGGAGGAACACGACCCGTGGTTCCTGGTTCATGCAGGCGCTCTGCCTCGAGCTGAAAGAGAACGGTACCCGGTACGACATTCTAACCCTCCTCACGTTCGTATGTCAGCGCGTCGCTATCGATTTCGAGTCCAACACCCCAGACAACGCCACGATGCACCAGCAGAAGCAGATACCCTGCATCACTTCGATGCTCACGCGTATCTTGAAATTCCCGCCCATCAAGAATGGCACCTCTTAAGTCGATCAATCTTGGGCATCTTTTCCTTTGTCTTCATCACCTCATATTATTTCACCAGAATAATTTGACCAAGGAGATGAACAAGAAAAGTTAACACTGACGATGGCGCTGTTTTGGCGATCCATTATTATCCTCACAGCTTTTGATACAATTCCCATTCCAATATTGTGACAACGTTGCGTAAATATTTTATGAATATCTCTGTGATATTGTACAAACTTTTTTTTAAACTGCACAAAATTATTAATCTTGACACTTTTATCTAGAAACAATGTAAAATATTTAAGCAATCTTGTCAAAATATTTCAAGATTTACAGAGACAATTGTTTTGGAGCTGTGAAGCTGAAAGACAAAAAATCTCATGATTAATAAGTTAAGAGTATTTTTAGTTTTTTGAAGTAATTAAAAATGAACTTCATGATTATGATCTATAAAATGTTGAACAAAGATGGAACAAAGAAAGAGACTCTTGACAGAGTCGACTTAGGTTAATTCGAATTTTTAAAATTAAAAAACAGTGGCATGTTACCAGTGCTATGTTTTATCAAAAACATACAACGAAATGCCTTTCTACTTTACTGTAGTTTTGCCGTTCGTGGGAATAAGCAGAAGTTTAAGCCAGACTATGAACAAACCGCTGTATTCTTGCGCGATGGATAATCATTTATCGGTATGCATTTATTTAAAAGGATATAGTATCTTAAGGAAACATGCATTTACATATTTACAATTTTAAAATAGATTTTGAATTTGTTTTTTGTATTTTGAGACTATTTAAAACGATCTCTTTTTGGGCTCGGTGCTTTTGTTCTTTGAGTCGTGCTGTTTTCAGCGAACACATTTTTTTACAAAAAAAAAAAAATGTTTGCACTGACTGGGGAGCCTGCGGTGCAATATTTATATAAGGGGTTTCTTGCTTCCGAAATTAAATTTTTCTCATCTCTCTACTTCTACATTGCTTCTTCTGTGACCCGTGATCCGTCACCCCTGCCCCAGTGCAAATATCACGGAGGGATAGAAAAAAAAATTATTGTATAATTTTCCTTGGTCTCGTAAACTGTACGCAATTACTAAATAATGCTAGTGGAACACAATGAATTTTTTTATCAAAAATAAACAAATACAAATTTTGGCTTGTTTTCTTGGACTTGGCAATCAGATGCCAAAGCCGAAAATAGCTAATATTTTTCCTGTTCAAAAAAATCTATGGTTCTGTCGGATGGAGTAAAAAAATCTCTAATTTATTATTACCCAATCGTCAATACTATGTTTTGTTTTTTTGAAAGGATTAACATGTTAAGTTATTAAATAAAATCTTCAATTTATTTTTATTCACTGGTTGTAGGAACAGGATTCAAGAGGGAATATCTTCGTATTTATTTGAAGATCTGATTTAATTCAGTTCTAATCCTAATCTTATTAAGAAGTATCTAAAACGAGGAGAATACCTTAAGTAATTCTTTATTAAGATGAAAGCTAGCGTAAATAAAAAAGGAAGAATAGTATCATAATACATAATAAGAAGCATAATTTTTGTTTCAAGGTACATTTTTGTACTACTTTTTAATGGTATCATATAATCAGAGATGGAGGGATTTGAAAGGTAGAGGAGCATCCCTAGTATTATTCGTCCACAAAAGATTAAATTTAGACACCCAGCTAGTAAAATTTTATGAACTAGCGGAACATTGTCGAAACTTAAAGGAGCCATTATCTCCTAGTCTTAGATCTTGATCTGAATCCACTTTTTGCCCGTACTCTTGTTTGAGGTGTTTTTATAAGACTAATGTGTCTACATGACTCTACTTCTTCCTGTTTTATTCTTTCTAAAATGGTCCTTATTTCTCTATCCACAACAATTTGGGCCTGAAGTCTAATATAATTTTGGAGGGATTCTGTCGCTATTAAATATATGTCCAGAAAAATATATATAAGGATTAACAAGGTTGATAGCAGTATAACAGTCTCAATAATGATTATGCTTGTTACATACCTATTCAAAGACATCCCATCAGTTCTAGGATTGTTTCTGAGTTTTTATTTTTAAGCAATATATGTTTGGGTTGCTTGGTCTCCCTGTTGGATGGAGTAATTATGTTCAGTTTTTGAGTCCAAAACAGCCCAAGTGGAGAAAAAAAATTGTATAAATTCAATTTTTTGAAGATTGTAATTTATTCGCTGGAAGTACGATTTAATTTTCAGATTTTACAATTTTTCGGGTACAAATCTTAGCTTTAGGATACAAAGAAACAATGTAGGTGGGAGAAGTTGAAAAAAATTTATTCCAAGGAACAGACGCCCTAATATATCCATCTCATAAACGTGAGTCTCTACAAAGTTAAGAACTTTCATTGCGATTTCGAGTGTTAAAGCCATTTTAAGTAGTTTAGAAAAGTAGATTTTTTACGCAAATGCTGTGTATTGATTGGTATGTACAGTAATGGCTAGTCGGTTGTGTAATCGCAAAAAGTTTTTTATGTGAAGTTTATTTCAAATTGTGATACGTGGTCTTTTTTGGAAAAAAACGTTTTTCAGCCGCAAAGTCGACTTTTGACGTATTTTATAAGATTACTATTGTGCCTAAAAGTAATTTTTTCAATCAATGTCAGAATAATCGTAGCAACGTAAAGAATTAAAGATTATAAAAATTGTCTTTCACTTGAAGAAAAAAAAAAAAAAAAAAAAATCATTTGAAGATAAAGAAACAAAAGTATGTAATAAAACGTAAGCTGGGTAATCAATGAGCTATAAGCATATATATTTTTGAATGTGTATCTATGTACTCATGTGTTTGAAAAATACTATTTGTACAATAATTAAAAAAATAAAATAAGTAAAATACACTTTTACGAGCTTCGATTTATTGATTGTCCATATCAGCAAAGCCGCCCCGAAAAATAAATAATTTCGAAAAAAAATTTCAGAGTTAGGAATTTGCTCGAAATAACTGCTAACCGAAACGAAAGAAGGGAGTACTTCTATAACATGACCATAACATGTATAATCGTCAACCAATAGCCCAGCACCTGGGGCACCTGCCCCTCTCACGTATACATGCACACATTCAGACAAGCGTTTTCAATGTAGCATTTTGAGTCTTACAAAAGAGAGAAATCCTCCCACCTCGTTCTGAGCTTGTTTAAAAAATGCGAGCGGCTCCTGTTCGGGCAAAAAAGAACGAGTCCCTTTATTTCGTTTCCTTCGGGACCCTTCTCTTGCTTCGGTCATTGGTCCCAAGCAATAGGTGTCTAGAAATAGTTTTTGGGACTTTTTCGAGCGTCTCTCTTTTCTCTAGAAAATAAAATTACGCGCAATCGTAACCGATGTCATGAAATGACGTTTTACATTCTAATCATGATTTCGTAGGTGATGAATTAATCATTCACGTCTGATCTAATTTTTTCAAAAATTTTGTTCGGACGATAATAATCAAAAATTCTTGAAAGAATTATTTCAACGATTGGTGTAACAAACCTTCGAGTATTGTATCGTGTTCACAAGGAAAACTGGAATGAAAAAAATGGTATGTATCATACCTACTGCTCACAAAAAAAAGGTCGTGCTGCCATCGTACAAAAGCACACAAGTACAGATAAAAAAAGATAAAGCATTGCACAAATTTTTTTAAAAAAATATGTACTTTCGTACCTATCCCCTTGACACCATTTTTTTCTCTCATCATCTGTAATAGCAACTCGATATCGCTTTTGGCTAATAATACCTACGTATGTATTAGTTGTATATGTGTGTCTTTTTTTTCCCCTTACATATGCAGTGTAGGTTGAGATCAAGCAGAGAAACACGAGAGGAGAGATAATATAGTGCGAGCGAGAGAGTGAAGATAGTCCCGGAGCTGCTGCTGCTGCCTACCTTGTATACTTGGCCTGGCATCAGGCCTGTGCGGGGCCGTCGTCTTCGGGCCCTCGGCATCAGCAGCTGTACAGCAGCAGTAGCAAGCCGTATACGTATAATAGGGTGCCTGCAGCACGCGACGACGGCCTTCTCGATGGAAAAAGAGAACGAGGGAAAGAGAGAGTGCAAAGAACCGATGAAAGGGAACTATAACGCATCGGAGGAAGAGAGACGAGACTTGCTGCCGCAGGGAGGTGCCGTTTCTGTCATCTTCTTCGCCCAATCTTTTCGGTCCAGCACAGCTGCTACTTGCGAGGACCATTTTTTTTTTTTCTTCGGTAGGCCTATGACATGCCCTTTATACCTATATGTGTATATACATTGTATACACGGGATTTGGAAAATTTTCCGGTGTTCCAAGAATTTTGCTCAGGTATATATTTTTGAAATAAAGGCAAAAATGTACCTAATACGCTTGGCGATTTTGAGCTCTTGCGATTGTGTGTGGATGAGGCACTTAAAAGTGATGGAAGAAAAAGAAACGAGGGAGAAATTTTCTTTTCGTGCATCGACACCAATTGCAGGACGAAGAACATTGCCTCTTCGAAGTTCTCGGAAAAAAGGGATCGTTTTTCGTTTTCAAGGACAAAGAACACATCTTCTTGGTTTTCTCCGGAGAAGGATCGAATTTTCTCGGGCGAACGCCATCGCCTTTGGGGTATCTTCGACGAAGAATAAGGCTTCTTAATTTTTTTCAACATGGAAAAATCTATTTTTCTATAAAGTATATACTAATTTTTGGTTGAAATGAATGAATTCGGTGTAAAAATATTAAGTCATTTGATCAGTTAAAATTGTGGGTAAACGCTTTGCGTTAAGGGCTCTAAGAATTTAGCTTGAACATTTTAGCACATAAGTATTCGAGACAATTTTTTACCCGATAGATATGTATGTATGTATATTGCTTTTGATGAAATTCGATACAAAGAAATACCGTTCGGAAGATACATGGTTATAGGCATTGGTAGTATAACATTTTTAATCAGAGAAGGAACGAAATAAGCAAATCGATCACTTTTTGGCCAATTATCAATTCAAATGAGACCGCTTATCCGGTTTATCTGATCTTGCACTTGCACAAGTGTAACTTTCAAATATGAAAATTTGAATAATTTAGGTGCCAACTTTCGAAAGGATGAATGAAGCGCACTCAAGATTAACAAAAGAAAAAATTCACGAATTCCAAAATCTTTTCGATTAGAACATCAGTCACGGTGTATAATTTTGCACCAAACATCGCTCTAAGATTTTTGATATTGACTTTATTTGATCTTAGAAAATTTGTGTGAAAAAAAAAAACATGTAAGAAAACCTTGAACATCTCGACGTGCTCCATAGACAAAACTGCTCCAAAATAAAATGTAGAGTTCACATGAACGTTCTTTTGACTGTCAAAAGCTGAAGTAAAAAATGTATCCCATCGCGCGCTCTACCTCAAAAAAAATAAAAAAACTTCCCACCTTCCACTTCAATAAAGGTATGTATGTATGCACATGTAATAAAAAATCTCATAGCATATAATTCTTCTTCCAATATGCTCCGGCCCTGAACTGAAAATTTTGAAGAGCTCGAAAATGAAGAGCTCTACACTCTTATTGTTGAGTATTACAAGATCACAGCATCACAGTGATCTGATCACTAAGAGGTCTTGAGTACTTTACTATAGTTACTCTTGACTCAAGCACTCAAGTGGGATCGGCCCTATACCGCTAGCGCCACTGCTCTATGGCTGTGTTCCGCAAACAGTGACAGCAGTAAGCCAGTGGTATATCATGTAAGTGCGAAAGAGACAGCATGACATGACATGCTGTCTCTCTTGCACTCCTATGGACTATGCTTATCTAAATAAAGTGGCGATTTTTAGAAGGAGCGAGAGAAGGCTCATGACTGTCAGCGCCACCAGCTTTTCTATCCTTATACATAGTGGCAAAACTCTGAAGCACCGAGAGAAGGCTCTAAAGGTAATGAGTAGTGAGCTGCGGGGGGCGCCACTGGTGGTGGTGGCTCAAAGCTCAAACTTCGATTTAGTCGAGAGACACTCTCGTGCAGAGAGTCGAAGTTGAAAGTGAGGGGGGAGGGATTGAGGGATAGGGAATAGGTTACAGTCTGTAAGTAGGTAAAGGGAACTCGTATTCTGTCTGTCTGTTCAGTCTGTTGAAGGCTAATAGACGACGACGTCGGATCGGGCTGTCGAACTGTTGTCGGGCAGCCGAGCGCCGTTGAAACTATTGTGTGCGCGCGTGCCTTCCAGCTCTACTCAGAGCTCACTTTCGCCGCGGCCTGTTCTCGACTCGTCGTCGTCGTCGTCGTCGTCGTCGTCGTCGTGGTCGTGTCTTTCTGTATGCATAACAACACTAACAAAGTAACAACTCATGAGACTATAACAAGTAACAACCAAGAGTGTGTATAGTGTACAATAAAAACTTCCTGTTAATCAGTTAATGTGTCGTGTTGCTGTCTCTCTCTTCCTCGAAATCTCTCGCGTCCGCGTCTCCGCGACATCCGCCTGCAAGTCGGTCTGCATCTGTTCACAGTGTTCACTTCACAACCGTCGACGTAGTGCTGGTGAGGATCAAAAAGGAGAAACGGTTTCCCTTTTTTGTCGTTTTCATCGGACATTCTGCACAGAACAAACGCGTCTGCAGACGTAAAAGCGATGGTAAAATAAAAGAGAAGAAAGAGAGGTCGCCCCGGGCATGTGTTGTTATACGTGCAGTTTGTCCAAGGCTGCTGCTTTGCCTCAACCCCACGGCTGCTCAAATACGATATAAGTATACACTACCTGCAGCGATAAAGTAAAGAAAAAGCTGAACGCCTCTTCGTTTATTGTGTGTTTATACATATGAAAGGTTACTCTGGGTGGTTTTTTTTTCCTACATCTGCAGCGCTTGGAAGTCGGGAGTCGACGCTGTCGTAGAAACACCTTCTACGTGTGCTTACAATATAACCTAAAGGAGCTCTCTGTGTGTGTGTGTGTGTGTCGATGTATGAAGTAAACTAAACATATAGTGAAACAGCAGCAGCAGCAATAGCAGAGAGAAAAGGCGAGGACGGAGCAGCGGTGCATACTTCCGAGCTTGCCTGGCAGCTTGTCTGCTGGATCGTTGGATGGTTGGTTGCTTGCATGCATGTGTATTGGTTGTACTACCTATAATGCTATACTCATAAGTATACCCAAGTAAAGAGATTCAGAGGGCGATGCCTTCTCGCAGAAGAACACAGCAGCAATAGCAACAGCAGTCGTAGACGAGGAGGAAGGACGAAGTACTGGCGCGGGGGAAGCTGCAGCAGCAGCATACAAGTAGTGAATTCTCATTCCCCTCTCTCTCCTCCTCTTCACCACCTAATTTTCTCTCCCAACCCCCTCGTTTGTATACACTCCAATTATATCGTACATATATAAACACTCGACTGTCCACCCTTGGTCTAGCATGCAAAAAAAAAAGAGTGCAAGTGCATTAGCATAATAACAAAAGACACACTATCATAGGAGGGTTGCTTTTTTAACATCTCTTCTTCAATTCTCACTCTTGCAAAAGAGAATAAGTGCAGGCCCCCGTCTTGCTTTCTGTTTCACTCCCGTGAGTGCCTTGCTTGTTCAACCTTCAAGTGCAGTGCAAGTTATATTGGAAGGACATTTTTGTGTACATAAATAATTTGCAATATACTGCAGAAAAGGAGAAAAAGTGAGAGGCCATCAACGAGTTTGGGACTTGGGTGTCGAGTCGGACGCGAGGAATCCGGCTCGTCGGCGGACTAAAAAACGGAGCGCTATGTAAGCAGACGCTCACCTTGCCCGCATGCATGCACAGTTATAAACAAAACAAAAGCGGCGCGGCGCGCATCTCTGCGAGCTGACGGCAATTAAAGGTCCGACCGTCCGTACGTTGGCCCCTCTCTGCTCTTATCTCTCTCTCTCTCTCTCTCTCTCTCCTTTCTCATTTGACTCAACCCTCCGACGTTTACAGCCGGAGAACATACATATGTTATATAGTGTGTCATACCTATATACACGTACCTACATTGGAATTGGAGAACAGTGCAAAAGAGAGGGGAAGGTATATACATGAATGCATACGTATAGTTTAATATAAAATATACATGTATGTGCGTCCAGCGCGAAATTGAATAAAGACAAGGGATGCACGGATTCATCTGTACGAACTAAAGGTGCATATCATAGAAATAGAAAGAAATAATAAGAGAAGGAAGGACTGATTGTGTTGTGTGTGCCTGACTGTGTAGCACTCCTCTCTCGTTGACGACGACGACGACGACGACGACGACCACGACCCACGACACAAAAGGGAGAAAGCGACACGGCGATTTCACACGGGGGGCATATCGATTCGCCGTCGTGGACGGGAGCAGCCAGCAATATCAGTAGCAACAGCAGCAGCAGCAGCACCACCGCCGTGTGTATATCTCTACCTATCCACTCCCCTATAGCACCCCCTGCTCTTTAAACCACCCTCTACTCTGTCTCTGCGTTCGTGTACGCGTACATTATCGTTGATACCAGTGTTGTTATATACCGATATATGTGTATGTACACAAACAGGCGCATGACAGGACGACGACAGCTATTATATTTCGGAGCATGATGCAGAATACATGTGTGTACTCCCGTAGAAGAGGACAAGCACCTGCTCCTTCAGTTCCTCTTCCTACTTTTGTCTATGTGCCTCCAGGGCTGGATGCTACGACGATAGACAGGTAGAGATAGCCGCGTGTCGCGCACGTGTGTGAAAATCGGTGAAAAGCGCAAGCGAGCGAGAGAGCGCGAGGGGGATATAGAAAGTGAGTGCGAACGGGATAAAGTGTGATACGCGCACCTATACTGTATAACACACCCGCGACTCTCCTAGTACGCGCGTTCCTGCGACTGTATAACTTCTCTTCGCTTGCTTGAATGTACGTACTGTGTCGGTTGTACGTACAACATACCACGTAAAAGAGAGAAAAAGCTCGCGACAGAAAGAGAGACGAAGCCAGCAAAAGCAGAGTAGTACAGATAGAAGAAGAAGCAGCAGCAGCGCAGTCATGAACGTCGATATTTTTGGGCGAGTGGCATCAGCGTTGGCGGCCAGCAGCGCACCACCGCCGCCGACGACGACCTTACTCGGGGAGGAGCTTTCCCCAATCGTAGCTGCCTCCAGCAGGCCCACGACCACCCGTGAACGTCGGACCGACGAGGACAGCTTTTGAGTTTGAGAGGCTGTGGCTGTGATACACTATACTACATCTACTACTACTATACCACTACTACTACTACTATTACTACTACTATATTACTACTACTACTAGCTAACTATTATTGTTACTGCCCGTCCGCAACTTATTGCGGTTTTTCCTCCTCGGAAGAGTCAAGCGTTCCCGGGATTGGCTCTTTTCGAAGCCCAGAAGGCTGAGCTTTGTTGAGAGATCAGCTGGGATAAGCTCACTGCACAACGGGAGTAGTCTTCAGAGACTGCAAGACAACCGTTCAATACTGCTCTAGTTGTAATAGAAGGGTTTGTAACTTTTTATTCTTTTTGTTAAATGTTAATTAGTCATACGTAGTAGATTGCATGCTAAAACAAATAACTGGTAAATTGAAATTACATCGTACCAGTTACTGGCTTCGTAGCGAACAATTATTGAGAAAAGCTCCAATGTTCGCATAATTTTTTAAAATATTTTCACCTGACTGACACAGTGACAAGTAACCTACCACGTAGGTTGCCTAAATTAAATTGCAATATCATTCGCTGATAATGTTTCGTAAAATCAATCAACTGAGAAATAAAGTTGATAATATAAAGATTTCGATTAAGCACCTCATAGAAACCTGCCGATAATGACGAATGTGCGAAAAAATCTTAAATTTGGTTTCTTCTCATTTTAGGCAACCCCCTAAGTTTTTATCGAGCCATCACTGACAAACAGACAAAAACACACACGCAATGGATCTCAGCACAGTCATGAGTGCGGCCGCCGGCGCACCAGCTCTCAGCAGCGGTGGCACCGGCAACTCTGGCGGTGCCAACAACAATAACGCAGGCGGGGCGGTCGCCTGTCCGGTCTGCACGCTCTACCTGCGCGAGGGAATCAGCCTTCAGAAGCACTTGGACACGCATCCCAAGGAGCAGGTGATCGAGGCGCTGATCAGGGCGAGCAGCAGTGGCAATGGGCCCAGCACTGTGCTCGCCAGCCAGTTATCCACGCCACCCCCGGCGCTCACTCCCCAGCCGGTGCCCGTGCCGACGTCGCAACCTATGCCGCCAGTCACGGGCGCCCAGCCGGCCTCGGGCTCGCCGAATCCGCATGTTCCTCACCCGGCACAGCCGCCGTACCCCATGGGGCCCATCTACGAGTGCCCGCCCCAGATCAACGCCATGATACCGCCGCCCCAGTTCGCCTCTTTCAGCTACCAGCAGTTCGTCAACAATGGTAAATTGCTTTTTTTTTTTTTTTTTTTTTTCGTTCTCCTTCCTTGCTTTCTTACTTTCTGAGCTGTTCAGTCTGGGCCGAGCATTTGTACGATACAATTACTCGAATCGATTTAAAAGCTCTTGGATTTAAAAAGAAAAAGGACTGCGCTTGCGCTCTAAATAATAGTGCAAAGTGTCAACTCACTCAACAATTATTCAAAAATAAGAATTCATAATGATGATAGCAATAATAATAATATTAAACAGGCACGATGATGATCCCGGCGCAATACGCGATGGCCCAGGCGCAGGCCGCACCCACGAGCCAAATGATGCAGATGCTGTACAGTCCATACGGCATGTACCATCAGCAGCAGATCCCCACGGTGCAAATGATCTCGGCGCCTCCGCCCCAGGCTGCCATGATGCCCACCACTGCTGCTACACCACTTCCGCAGCCACCGCCTCCAGTGCCAGCGGTCACGGCGCGCGTGAGACCTCCTGTTATTCCTACGACGAACAACGTCGTCACGGCTAGCGTCAATGAAGCAGTGTCCGTGGCGATGTCGGTCCCCACAACGACGTCGCCTCCACCACCAGTGCCGAGGCTGACGATTTGCACTCCTGAGCCGCAGCCACAGACAGAAACGCAAATTCCAACGATGCCGATGGTGCACCACCAGCCAGAGCAGCAACCAATGGTGATTGAAGAAGACATCAAGGAACAGTGTGTCGAGCGAACGATCGCAAACAACAGTTCTCCGAGGCCCGAATGTATAACGCCGAGCAAACTGGTGGTGGTACCTGAGCTGCCCAGGATCGAGCAAATCGTACAAGAGGAGGAACAAAGAAGTGACACACGCGTTGAGCATGCGGAGCAACAGACTCAACATAGCACTGTTCAAGAAGAACAGAGTCGTGACACTGACCAGTATCAAAGGTGCTTTGCTATTATAATTATATTTATTAGTCTAGAGTTGTATTTTTTTAATTCTACATTTATTTAATTAATCAAATGTGTTTTATGTTAATTATAGTGAGGAATCACCCACGTCAATTAGTGATCTCAGCAAAGATGTTACCGATTATAAGACTGAAAGGATCCTAGTAGATACTGAAAACAAAGTCAAAGTGAAATCGTTTGTAGTGCAAGAAAGCTGCAAAGCAGTTAATCACGAGGGTAGTGTAACAATGGAGGAAAATGAGTTTGTTGAATCCGCAGAAAATTTAGTTAGTGAATTAGTTAAAAACAAAGAATTTGTAGAAAATAATACGTGTGACGAAATAAATATTAAGGAATCGGAGAGCAAAACTGATGATGTTCTCCAAACTGTCGACGAGATAGTGGAACCACAGAATCTAAGCATAGATGAGTCACGAATGGCCGTCGTCGATAAGCCCGAATTAGATCAATTTAATCGATTTTTAGGTAGTATGGAATCTGAATTAAGCAATATTGATTTATCTAGCAGAGAATGTAAAGACACGGAAAAATCTATGGTAAACGAAGAACAGGATGTTACGTTCTCGGACCTTCCAGAGAAGCAAACCGACGAAGACGAGACGACAAATACTTCGTACCACAAACACATTGATGAACCTATTGAATGCAAGATAATTGTTGCACACGAAGAATCAGATGCATCATCAGTTGCCTCTTCTTCCATACACTGCGACATGGAGATGAAAAAAATCACCAACTCTTCGTCGGCTTATCATTACAAATATTCTCGTTCAGCGCCTTCATCGCCTGTTAGTAAAAAAAAGTTTTACCGCTCGTTGTCGCGTGCATCGTTGCGCTCTGATTTTGATCGATCAAACGAGAATATTTGCTCATACCCCGTGGGTTTTGAGGCGACCACGCTCCAGGAATTTCTCAAAGATAATTATAACGATGAGGAAATGGAATTAGAGGAACCTCAGCTCCATCATTCCTATCGTAAGCAGAATAGCGACATCAGTCAACGAGGAAGTCCACACACAACATTGTCAACGAGAATAAGCGGTGTATGTGCACTGAAATCGTCTCGCAGTGAAGGTCGAGCTGAGTCGCCAGTATCTGTGAATTCATCTTCTTCGTACTGCCAGATGGATGAAGATGAAGAAGAGGACGATTCGGATGCCGATAGCTGTCAGTCAAACGACAAAGACGACGACGACGATGACGAAGAAGATGAAGAAGAGGACGACGAACACTTGTTGCTGGAAGAAGCATCTCGACGAATGATACATAACGAGATGGAGCGTGAATCGGAAATCATGATAAGCGGGGTCTGCAAAGCTTTGATGACCAACGACTCGGCTCGTCAGCAGCAGTTACAGCAACTACAGCAGCAACCTGCAGATTTCAGATCTCAAAGCCTCATGGCCGAACATTATTCATCCAGTCAGTTTCCAATCAATCACCATGCGGTGCCTCATCAGCATCAACACCAGTCCACTGCAGCTGTACACAACGAGAATTATCCCCTATCAAACAGCAGCATGTCGCAAAATTTGTTAAATTTATCAGAATGCGTGGACCCAACGATGAGCACGGACTCAAAGACCTTCAATTCTAGCTCGACAAAGTCTATCGTGCAAAAAACCTCGACTGAACTTTTGAATATTAGTGAAGACGCTCATGCTGGACCGATAAACGTTTTCGAGTTTGATGGTCTTCAGATACTTGTGCCCAGTACGTTTATCAGTGAATCATCGCAAAAGGCGGTGAGTGGCACGAGTCGTCAGTCTATGGCGAGCAGTGAAAACGGTACAGGCAATGACGAGGAAGTCAAGAGTGTAAACATGAGAGCTGATGAAACAATGCCAGCAAGGGGAGAATTATCCGAGCAGGAGAGTAATGGATGTACTGAACAGTCTGCTTGGCAGGTAAGAATTTTTTTTCAAGTCTGTTTCAAGTTTTTTTTTTTTTTTTTTAATTTTTTTAAATTATTTTTTTAGTTTCTAACTTTAAATTTTTCTAATATTGTTTAGCTGTACATGGGTCAAGAGGCTTCTCGTATGTCCACGTCGTACGATCTCATGGCACGGGAAAGTTGGGAAGAATCTGAAGGCTCAGAGCACGAAGACAATAACGGCGGTCCTCTACTAGATAGCCGCTCACTCGCCACTCACTTCACCTCGAGTCTCTTTCTCGACCGCGACCGTAAGACGCCGACTCGTCGTATCTTCAAGTGTTCACACTGTCCGGAAGTGTTTGAGTGTCCTAAAGAACGACGCGTGCATAGTACATTAGTACACAAAGAGGCTGGACCGTCGAGCTGCAGCAATGACAATATCGATCAGTCTGAACTCAAAGAGATTAAGCTTCTTGAAGGTCGTGCCCATGTCTTTGAAGATATATTTATGCCTGGCGGCCTTCACGTAGCACAGCAGGCTTATCAACAACACCATCAACAGCAGCACTCGCCATTACTTCACCAGCTCCAACCACCTCAACAGCGTCCAAGTTCCACTAAGACTGAAGCAGAGTCGAAAATCACGGACTCCCTTCATCTTTCTACAGTATCCGAGGTCACATGTAGCATGTGTAATCAGCGTTTTAGCAGTGAAAAGTCGCTGCAAATTCATCACAGACGCATACATATTGCCGATACAGTAAAACGCATACGTGAAAGTGCCAAGTGTCAGATTTGTAACGAGGAATTCAATTCGGTTGCAAACTTCAATCTTCACCTTAAAATTCATCCTCTTGAGTGCGGCCAGTGTGGGAAGTACTTTTATCGCAAGCAAAACTTTAAACTCCATATGAAGCGCCACTTAGGCATCAAACCATTTCCGTGTAGTCACTGCGACAAGGCCTTCCTCACGAAACAAAAACTCGACGAACATACGAATGGCCATACCGGTAACGCGCCCGTCAAGTGCAACCTATGCAATGAGACCTTCCGGCGCTACTCGAATCTCACGCAACACAAGAATCGCCATCATCTGAATATCAAAAAGAAGCTGAAGGATTACATCTGTCACTGTGGTGAAGTTTTCCACACGAAAAAAAAGTTAGCCTGGCACAAAGAGACCCACGACGAGAAGCCCAAGGCCTGCACCTACTGCAATGAGCGCTTCATTCATATGGCCAGTCTCACCCGGCACATGCGACGCGCCCATAATCGACGCTTCGTGCCCGACGCGCAGCGCGAGAACGAAAACGTCGAGTGCCCGATCTGCAAGTGCATCTACCTACGCTCCTCACTAGCTGTGCATATGCGCGTACACAACGGAGAACGACCCTACGAGTGCCAAGTTTGCTCCAAAGCCTTCAGCACAAAGTGGAATTTGCAGCTGCACAAATGGACTCACGCCGCCCGCAGTACCAAGCCCTTCAAATGCAACCAATGTAGCGCCGCCTTTTATCGGCACAGTGACTACACCGCTCACATGAACTCACACCGCAACGTCCGGCCCTACACCTGCAATTATTGCGGTGCACAGTTTATCAGAAAGTACAACTGCTTACGACACGTCAAGGAGCATGAGGAGAACAAGCAGTATACCTGTGAAATTTGCAGCAAAACTTTCCACAGGTCGTACTATCTGAAGGAACATCTGCGAGTGCACTCTGGACAAAGGCCCTACACTTGTCACATCTGTGGCAAGTCTAGCAGCACAAAGTCCAACCACAATAAGCACGTCAGGATTCATCACGCGCGTGAGCCTGTAAATACTGAGAATTAAGGGTGACACTGGTTTTGTTTATCAACTATACTTGAAGAAACTTGTCGCGAAATGAATTTTTGTCGAACTCGGATATTCTAATCATTAGGTTTTTGATTTAAAAATTTGTTCAGCAGAGTGGCAAATTTATTTAATTATTGCTTATTTCTCGCAGTTGCGTGTACTGCGTCGAATCATCAGCTGAGCAATAGGTTTGAACCTTAAAAAACTCAGACTAATATTTGTTAAGAAATTTGTGACAACCTTTTCTCAACACTTATAATAATAATAATATCCGAATATTCGAAAACTGCCCACTTAATCAATGTAAGGTAAATTCTTCAGCGATGAGTATCTAGATCAAAGAGGTAACGTAAGTATTTGCATTTTTGAAACTGCGATAGAATCTTGGACTATCATAAAATTGAACCACTCTTGCGGTCCATCAAAAGCTTGAAGTAACTATTAAGGATTACACTTTTGTAGATAAAAATTTTGATGGATTGTTCGATTGAAAAAATTTTCCATTATTAGTTGTCACGAGTCTTCTGGATTGCAAACAAATTTTTTTGCAAAATTTGTGAAAATGTGGTAGATATAAGATTCAATGAAGTATCTACCTACTGTAATAGTACATAACTTGAAAAACGTAATCAATAGTAATTTGATTTCTCAAACAAGTGTTAATTTTTATAGATTGTAAAAAAACACTTGACATGGTTAAAAAAACGATATGCATGTTTTACGTGTTGTTATTCCAGGGAGCCGGAACTTTGGTCACTGTAAGCATGTGTAGGGAACTGTTTCAAGTTTCACAGCATGATGATGTTTAAGTAAATGTTGGAAAAAACGTAAATCTTGTTATTTAATTAAAGCGTGCTTTTTATTTAATTGTCGCTCCAGTTACGGAGAAAATTATTTCTACTTTTTATCACGATCGATTCAATCGTCGCAATATTTTTTATGCATCATTAAGAATAGATAAAATTGTTTTTTTTCCTCTCATGCTTACTACGAAGTACCAAAGCTGTCTGTAAATTTAAGTAAAAAAATATTAAAATTAATAAAAAGATATTAGCATCGTGGCACCCAGTGCACAAGAAAAGTGTAAAATCATGTGTGAACGTATGCGTGATATGATACATATTTAGACTGATGATAGTTAAAATAAGGAAAACAGGATCAAAACCTTTGCATATGCTGCTTTTTTTATTTTTAAAAGGCAACAGTACAGAGGTTCGACTAAAAGTCATAATTTGATTCTGAATTTATCCTAACATTAAAAATTGTACAAAAGTGAATCGATGCGTACTTACACCGCATACTTTTGTGTCAAAAAAGTAAATTTGCCAATTAAAAGTATCGATTTCTCATTGTAGTTGGACTTGTTTGCGAATGGACGTATAACAGCAAGCGACATTTTTTCCTTTGTATCATTCGCAACATTTTCTGCATATGCAAATAAATAATTGCAATAAAGTGGACATTTGCCAATGGATAATGACAAATGATATTGTTCACTATCTTAACACAAGACGCTGAATGAGCTTGAAGTCAAAAAGGTTTTTTATATATTAAAGTTATAGGTGAGTTTTTTTACAGCGTTTATAGCCTGTTGTGTAAAAGAGAAACTGAAAATTTCATCACATTGATTGTTAGCTTCAAAAATAAACTATTCAATAATCAAATGAAGTGGCAAAAATCGCGTTGTAATGTTACTTGCGCAAAGGTCTGTATTTATTGTTAGCAATGTGAGAAACTAAGTCGCATGGGCCTATATGTAAAAATATGAAGAAAAAAATTTGCTGCTGTTGGCGTTACCGCGTCTCCAACTCTTAGATAGTTCAAAATCATATTAGTTAATGTTATTATTTTATATATATTTACTGCAATCCTGTATTCGGTGATTTTTAAAATATAATTCCAATGTCAAGACTGATCGATGTTGGTTCTCATCGCTATTTTGTTTTCTTTTCTTTAATTTAGATTATTAGATAAAAAACATAGCTTCGCCATGAAAATAGCTTGATTACGTTACACATAATTTGTATTGTTAATAAATTATTATGATATTTTCTCAGTTATATGGAACAAAAATGGTCAAAAATTTGGAAAGACAATTAAACAATCTTAACATGCTTTTAAAAAGTAGTCAAATGTTTTAATTTTTTCTTTTATAAGAAAATTTATATATTTGTTTCGTCGTAAAAAAGCTATTAGTGATGATTACTATTGATGTTTATATAATTATTAGTTTGATTATTACTATGTATATTAACGTTGAGGGCATTCATAAAATAATAAATCAAGGATGAAAGTTGTAGCCCATCATGAAACCAAACGTGCAATTTTTCATTTAGTTAAACAAATAATTGATGCATAAGTGTGTTTGATAAGGAATACTATGCTTGTAAATATTTGTAAATATGTATATCGTCTCTATTTTATAATAGGGTCGACAGATGAAGTCGGCAAATAAAATGTCATAAGAAACTTAATTTGAGAATTAAAAAAACTGACACTTAAATGTAAAATGCTAAGTGGCTGATAAAATAGAATAATTATTACGATTACCATTACAAAAGAAACACAACTAAGCAACATATGTATATCTTAATAAAAGTCATATGTTGAGGTACTTTTTTAAAAAAAGTTTTCTTATTTCAACAGTGTTAAGTTTCTTGCGTAAAATTAAATTATTAATAATACTTAATAAAAAACATTACTTTATATCACAATGCGAAATGTGTTTTTATTAATCATCAATTTCCCTCTTTAGAAAATTATTATGGTGTTTTCAACAAAGGTTTTGTGTTCTTCATATTAGTCATTTAAAACTTTTTGCTGGCTTTCGCCATACACCGGAACTAAGTTCACAACGAATATTGATACGAAAATTAATCTTTTTTAACGAAAGTTTTGTATCGCGGGAGTGCGCGAGCAAAATATGAGAACCGTTTGATATGAAATTGAGAACATCAGAACTATTCATATGGAACCAAGGATGAAAAAATTACTGTTCCCACCCACGGTGTAGGATCGAAGCCACAGGAAGAGGAAGGAAATAATAAGGATAAGGAAAAGAAGAGAACATGGAAAAACCGAAAAAAAATTTGGCAGCTAAAACAGAAAAACCAGTGCCTTCGTCCATTGAAGAGAAACAAAGGAGAAGAAAAAATCAAAGCAAAGAAGCCTAAATATAATGGAAGCAAAGTTAAAGCGAACGTCGGTGCAAAGATCACTTTGAAAAAGAGAGTTAAAAAGGCCTTAATCGTCGAAACAAGACTAGCCAAAAATCGAAGAAGCCCACCGGTGATCAACAGAAAAGCTCTAAAAAGTTCCTCGCTCTAGTTGCTCGTTTCACCAAGGAACAGATCGATCAGAAGATTCAGCAGGAAAAAAACTTTTTTTGAAAAGAATGACTGAAAATAATTCACAGAACTAGAAAGACTATTGAAACCCCAAGAGCCGGCTTTGAATTTCGCTACGGTTGCCGATTTCTGGCACTTACAGACCGATGCACTTTACTCTAGACAAGCAGGCTGTTTTTCAAATATGCAACAGAGCATTTCCAAAAGAACTTCAATGGAAACCGAAACTTATGTCACTGATGAAAGACGATGCTCTTGTGTCAGCAACTTGGCGACGAATATTAGACGGGAACATTATTCAAGAGAAGAGTAAGATGCTCTTTGCATTTCACGCGTCAACAAAGTGTGAGCGTTAGCCTCCACTAAGTACTGGAAAAAAAGTAATACAAAAGAAAAGTAGATAACCAGCCCGCGCAGACAGCAGATTATAAACAGGAGCGCAAGATGTAGTGCGTAATTGTACATTACCATGATAAAAAAAATTTGGTTCAAACAAATCTGACAGGTGCTCTATTTTTTTAAGATCTGGCTAAGAATTCAATGCCACCAGTTGGCACGTTGATTATGGAAAATATGGAGACAAGTACAACGTGAGAGTTGGTGCAGATTCGTGTTGATTCTAAATTATATTTTTATGTATGTCAACAAAAGTTTTAATTATTATTTTCTATGTTTTTAGATCCCGGCAAAAAAACTTGTGATTATTCGCGTGTAGCACAATAGCGATCTGTTTCGTTTGATTTGAAAAAAGACGTTCTAATGTCAAGACGGAACACGCGTTTACAGTTCGACCGTTACATTCGCATTCGTAGTGTGATTGATAATTTCGCGCAGCTAGTATTGTATGACCGACAAAATTCTATGGTCTCAAGCGAAAGAAAAAACGCGAAATTCGCGAAAAACATATTTTTAGCGTTAGGATCAACTGTTATAGGAAAAGCCGTAAAGAGACAGGTGAGTTCTCCTCTTAAAATGCTCGAAGGATCGTTGTTCGCCGATCAGAGGAGATTTCCGAACGTGCGCATTCAAAGAACTGACGAACGCAATACCACAAGAGCATGTCCAATTTGTAACCGGCTACAGTTTGCTAGCAAAAGGCAACACCGTTACACTCAGTGCATCGAGTGCAAGTGTCTTTTCAACAGATACTTAGGAGACCTCCCAACAGCATCGAATATTTTAAGAAAAGGGGCTGTCGATGTCGAATACTCCTGCTTGAGCAACTCCCGCGATACGAAACTTTTTTAAAAAAGATTAATTTTCGTCGCGGTTTTAAAATAAATACGCGTTGTGTACTTATTTACGTGGCATGACGACAGCCGGCAAAAAAGTTGTAAACTTATTATACATTTGTCGCAGAACGGTAGTTTCTTGTTATTGACCAAGTTTCTAACGGTTAATTTGTCATTTTGGCAATCTGAAAGTTATATTTCAATAAAGCCTATATGTATATGATCTAAAATACTTGGATCAAACTCATTTGGGGAAAAAATGTTAATGCTGTAAATAGTTCATGTTACTTTTTACTAATATAAATCTGAAGTAGTTCTGAAATACTTTTGTAAAAATTACTTTACTGAGGCACATCGAAGTTCGCATCAGTAACAAAGGTCGTATCACATTAATTGTAAAGCTATAAGGATTGAGTTATCAAAATATGGAGCTCAATTTATATTTTTCATGGAGAAATTGTCTGGCAACGGTGGATTTGTTTAGAATATCGCAATATTTCACAGTAGCAATACTTGAAACTATGATACATTTGAGTTTTTTAATTTCCATTTTTTTACAAAAATGAAAGAAAAAAAAAGTATCAAACAAAAAACTATATTAAAAATTTGTTAAATAATACAATATAATAATCGTACATTAGCTGCTACACGTGAAACAATGCAACTATAATCAATTCTTAACATTATTTATGGCTTGTGATGTTTTGAACAAGAGAAAGGAAGTTTTATTCTAACAAAGATTCTCATAAAAAAAATATATATATATATATATACACACTTTTTCGATGTCTCAAGTGTGGAAAGTACACAAAAAATATAGAAATTATTGATTGCAAACAGTTTTGTAAAAAACAAAAACATATTTTTGACAACTTACTACTATCACTCATCTTATTATTTAGGATACATATTGATTTTGAGTCTTAAAATTATTCAGAATGATGTACACAATCGTGTGCACATTATATAAAAATAAATTAAGTGTAAAAATAGTAGTTTTAGGCACTAAATGTGCTTCGCAAGCGCCCTCGGGCCCAGTGATCGCCCTGCGGCCAGGTGCGCACTAGTGGTGAACCCTATTTTTCTTACCAAGGGCGCACCAGACGTTCAAAGTAATCTAAAATTTTAACAGATTAACAGTTCCATCAGATTCATTTTTCATAATAAAAAATCCATCATTATTGTTTACAAATTGTCAAAAACCTTGTTTTTCATAACTTTTTTTTCTCAGTATAAACATAAAAATCTTAATGCATGCAACAAATGCCTACGACTTCTTCACAATCACACTTTCAATGTTCATCTGAAGGATACTTTTCATGTTACTCTGCAATATCATTAGTGTAACAAAAAATCTTGGCTCAGTCTGTAACCGCAGGCACTTCGGTATTCATCAGCAATTTAACTTTTTTCGAGCTCTTTCTGAAGTTCTGAATTCTGTTTATTTGACTTTTTTATTACGGGTGGAGCTTGGCTTGTATTTACGTGCTTTTTCCTATGGCACATCATCGTTGACCTGGAGACAAACGATTTTCCACACTGATCGCACTCATAAGGTCGTTCTCCCGTATGTAATCGTTTATGTATTGCCATGGGGCTGAATTGCGTGAAAGTTTTTCCACATATTTCACAACGGTAAGGCCGTTCTCCCGTATGTGATCGTTTGTGGCAGCGAAGAGCCGAACCACGCGCAAATTCTTTCGAGCAAACGTCGCATTTAAATTTTTTTTCGCCCGTGTGCATTGTCATGTGAATCTTTAAATCCATTTTTGTTAGGAAACCTTTACCACAGCACTATAAAAAAAAATTTATTAATCGTCAAGATATTAAAACGTATTGAATCAGATTTATGAAGATGACATTTACCTCGCAGAGATATGGTTTGTCTCCTGTGTGTATAAGCACATGTGTTGCCAGGTAACTTTTACTAACAAAGTATCTGTTGCAAATGTGACATGGATATTGTCGATTATCGATTCCTGTATGTATCTTCTCATGACTCTTACATAAACCCTTTGTAATGAAACTTCTACCACATATTTCACACTTGTATGGTTTAACGCCTGCATGTCGATTCTCGTGATCCAACAGCGATTGCTTGGTTTTAAAGGTCTGACTGCAAGTAGAGCAGGAGTATGGCTTCACGTCTGAATGAACACGTTGATGGACGACCAGATAACTTTTGCATTGAAAACCTTTGCCACAGGTCGAGCAACTGTAGTCAAACTGACCTGTGTGAGTGGCTGTGTGCTGGGCCAAGCCTATCTTACTCCGGAATGATTTTTCACAGTGCGTGCACTGGAAGGGCTTCTCGCCAGTGTGTTTCCGCATATGTTCCTAAAATTATTTAAATTTTATGTTCTGTCATCGACCCATTAACCATTAACCAATTTTAAAGTATATTACAGGATGTTTTTTTAGTTATCAACCCGACTTTTATTTGCATCGTACATTGAGCATCAGAATGGGAATAATTCCGCAGGGCATTAAGGATACTTTTGTCAGCAAAAATCCAAAAACAGAATTTTTCAACATTCTATTTAATTTCGTTGGAAAACAGATATCAAGCATGAATCTAGAATTTTAAGTAAAATTTGCAAGTCTACTATCAATATACATTTATACGCAGTATGCGTATCATGATAAAATAATTTAGCTTGCTGACATGCGCGTTCGACCCAGATCCTGACCATTCATAATTCCAGAGCCATAAAAAAAAATTGTTATCAAGCTTCAATTTTACTTGATTAAAAGCTAAGAAGAGTTAAAAAGGATTTTTAATTTGAAAAGCTAGTGTTTACGAGTTATAAGAACATTTTTAAGTTTCATCACAGATTGGGTCACTGGAATGAGAATAATTCCCAGAGGCAGCGTAGATACTTCTATATAAAGTACTATAATTAATAAAAAAATCACCTGTAGCTTGTAATTCGTCCTGTACTGTTTACCGCAAGTCAGGCAGACTTTTGGTGTACCCTTAGGCTGCGAATTGACTGTCGTCTCCTTCTCTTTATTTTCTGATTCCTCGACATTTGCGTTGGTTTTTAGATCAAGACAGCTCTGTATATGGAAATTTAAAGCTTCTACACTCGCAAAATACAATTCACATTTGGGACAGCAATAAAAGTGTTTCTCGAAATGTGTTGTCAGATACTTGGGCTCTGCCGCTACTTCATTGCAGAACGGACAGACGTACCAAGTATTGCTAACCTGATCAACCGTTGGATTGTTAATCACGCTTCTGATGAGTTCGTCCTTTGCACTTTTAGTGTATTGAACGAGTGGGTCGTCGTTTTTGTCGTCGTTACTTGCCAATGGTAAGTCGAACGAGTGCACCAAGTCATCTTTAACCGCACTCTCGTCGTGAGCTTCTTCTTGCTCGTTAGTTTCTCCAGGCTGGTCCTTATTGTTGTTGTTATTGTTGTTGTTATTGTTGTTTGATAGACTGTTTTTTTCTTTGGAGATTGTTTCACCTCTACCGGGAGTGATGATTTCTTTGTAATTTGAAGCCATAAAATTTATATCTATTGGGTCCAAGTGACTGTTCACTAAGTTTATTGAAATGTTGTTATCCATATGCATTGTGATATCCTGGTTCGTCACTTTGAGCTTGGGTTTTTTATATCATGAAACAAAAATATCATATTTTTCAAAAACGAAATTTATGAAACTCAATACACTTATGTCCTAAAAGTTTCATTAAAATTTCCTTCAGCGATCCAGCGAGCCTCGGGCTAACGCTGGAGCGGCCAAGTTTGTCGTCACAGACAATTTGCGAGCAAGGATAAACCATCATTAGGAAATTTTTCATAAATTAGACTAACGATTATTATTAGTAGACTATCGATTAAAATTTTTGAAAAATTTAATATGCAAATTATAATTTAATATGAAGTTTAAATTTTGAACACAAAACGATTCTGTTTTAGTTTTATATTGTTAAATTATACCCTTCATGCAATTACACCACAAAAGGGACCATGAAAATAATAAATCAGACTTAGGATTAGACCAAGATCATGTCACCCCTATCTTAAAAAAATTAGCTGACAAAGTTTACGCGAAATTACTCGATTGTGGTACTTTAAATGTCCCATTAATATTTTTCATGACAATATTTTGAAAAATCTTTTCAAATTATATACCTGTCTCATGTGCTCATCAAACATTTTTGCAGTTTCCCTATCCAATTGAAAAACATCCATCTCATTCTCATACCTAGTGATTTCCATCTGTACAACTTGTTGCCCATCAGAATTAGTAGGTGCGATGCTATTTGGCACAGGCAGAGTTACAATATTATTTTGAATTACTTGTTTTGTAACACTTGAATGAATTTGTTTGTCAAAAGTTCCTTGGATTTCAGTAATTAGTATTTTGTCCAAACAATTCACACCTTTCGGTAAAACTTTCAGCATTTGAATAAACAGCTTCTCAGTCTGCAATACTTTTTCATGAAAGTCAAATACCTCATCTACTTTGAATGCACACTCGCCACATATCATTTTTGGAAACTGATCAGTTGATGATACTTTAACAGGCAAACAGGAAGATATTTTTCTATTCAGATTTCTACTTTGTTCATTTGTTTCAAAAATGGGTAAACCCATAAGACTGTCTATTTTAGATGCACAAAATCGACACAGACAGTTTAATTTTAATTCTGTGACAGCTGCCATTGTGGATTATAATTGGAAAAATTTCTTATGACTTTCTTCACAACAATTTATCTGCTCATGTCTTTGGTTTCATTCCTCTGTCTACATTAAGCACTACCCCCGATTTTCTTGGAGTACGTTCCTTAAAAAATATAATAGAAACTTTACTAAAAATTTAAAAAATATTTCATTTTTTAAATTATTACTCAAAAGATAAATCAAATCCAGTTTCTATGAAAAAGAAGAAATAAAAAGAAACTTAGAAAAAATAATTAAATATTCATGTCTTCTGAAGTAAAACTCGTTTCAAAATGTTTTTTTTTTTTTTTTGCAAATATTGTTTGGGCACAACACTTGTTCTACTTTGAATCTAGAAAATTCAACAAATGATTCAATGACTACTTACTCATGTATGTGTGATTTATAGGAGATAAAACACGTAACAATACTTTAAAAAACCTTACTGAAAAAATTATTTTGTGGAATTAATGAAGCTAAAAATGTATACTTACATGATTAATCCTTCTGTTAACACAGCTAAATTATTGAGACAAAACCAAGATTATACTGCATACAGTATATGTGTATACAAATATGTAAATAAATAATTTTTCTATCTCGAATGTGAAAGAGAAAAATAGATTCATCAATTTCGGCATCTACGAATGAGGTTATTTCACGAATAAACAGCACACTTTTACATTCCTGATGTTATATCACATGGGTTACTTTTACTGGGGCTTGTTTGTCTCGATTGTATTATCCTTGTAGCAATCTATTTTTGCTGTTTTTATTTTTTATTTTCCAATTCAACCGTACATTAAAATTAAACTTCGCGTTTTTATTATAAAGATTAGAGGTTATAGGTTATAGGAAAATTACACTGAGAATGTGCGTCGTAAGTACTTATCGTACGACGTCGTACTTATGCTCGCTTCGTTTTTCGATGCGGCGGCGTCGCTGGCGTCGGTGCTGTGTATGGAATATATATATGGATGCAATGTGTTGGAAAATCTGGCAACCCTGGCTTAGGGCGCGGTCACATGGACTACGGAATCCGCGTACGTAACCAACCCATTTGAGCCTATGAGAGTGAGAGAGAGGTCAGAGAGGTCCTTTTCTGTGCACCTCTCACACTCTCATGGGCTCAAATCATGCAGGGGTATACTCAAGGGACACCCATCCAGTTGTAACTGTATGCTAAAGTATACCTATACATAGCACTTACCTTACCTATATATACAGTTACAACTGGGTTGTGTCCCTTTTGAGAAAGCTGCCTCAAATGGGTTCCGTTGATTCCGTATGCGGATTAGATTCCGTGCTCCAATCTCCAATATATCTGATCGAGCCCTTAGCAGAGTTGTTATGATTTATATATTACAATAATTACAATGGCTAGCAAAGTGCAAAAAAATTCAAAAAGAAATTATTCGGAGGTTGATTCAAGTGATGACGACGAGCGTAAGTATAAATATTATACATGTTAGTTTTTTTTATATTTCAGGTCATATTTTAACCTAGTATTGTAAGTACATTAAATCATAAATTACTCAATAACAGTCCTTATAGGTTAGAATGTAGGTTTTCGTTAATTATTAACTTTTATGATATTTACTTTCATAATAATATTCACTATCATATTTTTGCAGCCACTATAAGAGTGCCACAAAAGGTAATTGCTCCAAGATTATGTCCATATTTAGATACAATCAACAGACAATTCTTGGATTTCGATTTTGAAAAGCTGTGCTCTGTTTCGCTTTCAAGGATCAATGTTTATGCTTGCCTAGTTTGTGGCAAATACTTTCAAGGCAGAGGCACTAATACGCACGCCTACACACATAGTGTAGGAGAAAGTCATCATGTGTTTTTAAATCTTCACACTTTAAAGTTTTATTGTTTGCCCGATAACTATGAAATTATTGGTACGCATTAGCATGACATACTTTGTCAGTTTTCAAGCTAAATGTTCCATCGCTTGTTCCAGATTCATCTTTGAATGACATCAAGTATGTTTTGAATCCAACCTTTGACAAAGAGCAAATAAAACAATTAAACAAGAATACTAAGTTATCCAGAGCCATTGATGGATCTATGTATTCTCCAGGAATTGTTGGGATGAATAATATCAAAGCAAACGATTACGGCAATGTAATTTTACAGGTATGCAAGAGTAAAATGATGTATTTTTTTCAAACTAATACATTCTGATCAATCGGCTATTTTGTGATAGGCACTGTCACATGTCACACCACTTCGTGACTTCTTTTTAAGAGAATCAAATTATGCCAAAGTAAAGAGACCGCCAGGAGACTCATCATATCTTCTTGTGCAAAGGTTTGGAGAGTTAATGAGAAAATTATGGAATCCACGTAATTTTAAAGCACATGTAAGTCCTCATGAAATGTTACAGGCAGTTGTTTTGTGGAGCAAGAAAAAATTTCAGTTTACCGAACAAGGTAAGTCATATAATAGTTTTTGGTGAACCAATATGATGAATTAAAAATAATCAAAACTTCAATAAATTTAAGGTGACCCTGTGGATTTTCTTTCTTGGTTCTTAAATGCTCTTCATATAGCTCTAAATGGTACAAAAAAGAAAGACTCCAGCATAATATACAAAACCTTCCTAGGTCATATGCGAATTTATACTCATAAAATTCCACCTCTTGAGTTGGAAGAAAGTCAGAGGAGTGAACTTTCCAATACTGTAGAATATGCTGAAACAGTAACAGAAAGTCCGTTTTTGTACTTGACATGTGATCTGCCTCCACCTCCTTTGTTCAAAGATGAGAACTCAAAAAATATTATTCCTCAGGTAATGTTAGTTATAATCTTTTTTTAGAAAAGTTCAATTATTTGTGATAAGTAACAAAAGTTACAATTTTCAGGTTAATTTGTATACTCTTCTAAGTAAATTTAATGGAGTGTCTGAAAAAGAGTATAAAACGTACAAAGAGAATTTCATGAAAAGATTCGAAATCAGAGAACTACCACCTTATCTAATACTTTACATCAAGGTAACAAGATTGAATTCATATCCATGTTTTGTATGGCGAAATATTCATTTAAAAATTTGTTTTTAGAGATTCACAAAAAATACATTTTTTGTGGAAAAAAATCCAACCATCGTAAACTTTCCCATAAAGTTAGTATTGATACATGTTTGAAATGTTGCATTTCAATTGAAAAAATTGGCATCTTACGATCATATTCGTTTTAGAAATGTTGACTTTGGCGATATATTGACACCAGAAGTTAAAGCCAAGCATCCATTTACGACCTACGACCTAGTCGCAAATATCGTCCACGATGGCGAGCCCAGTCACGGAACGTACAGGGTTCACATTTTGCACAAGGCATCCGGCCAATGGTATGAATTGCAAGATCTGCATGTAACTCCGATTTTGCCTCAAATGATCACGCTTACGGAAGCCTACATCCAGATCTACGAACTGAGAATGGATCTGCCAAACACGGAGAACGGCAGCAGAGAGCGAATGAATGTGTAAAACTTGATTAAAATTCTGAAATCGTCACAAATCTTTGATTTATTGATCTTATACCAAGTAGAATAATACAATGTAATAAGCTGGAAATAACGACTAACTTTTATGCCGTGCCATGCCACGTACTTAATCTCTCTCGAATCCTCTCGATTCTGCGAAATTTAAAACGCCTGAAAAAATCGGTAATTTGCGCAAGCGCATTTTTTGTGAGTGAGACGACAGCGCCACAAGCGTCAGAGCGCAAAAGCTCCAACGAAATTCGCGCGAGCGGCCGCCGAACTCCGAAACTCGTCAGTTGACTCGCGGTGCTCCGATCGTCAGCATCTTGTATTCTTACGTACATACGTACAAGAGAAAAATTCCGTGTCGGCGATTTTTCCGTTGTATTATCGGTAAGGAATAATATGTTCGAAAGGATAAGAAATACCGTGTCAAAGTGGTGATTTTTTGTTGTTGTTGTTGTTGCGTGCATCACGCGTGAATAAATAACACATGAAAGCAGTTGATCGAGTTTATTTAGTGCGTGCGTAGCATGTGACACGGCAAAAGAGAGTGTGTGTGTATTTGTGCACATCTGCATTCTGCAGAGAAGCGGGCGAAAGTGCACAGTATCCGGCAGCAGCAGCAGCAACAGGAGAATTTTGCATGAATATAGCTTCTTGCACTCACACATAATACGATACGGGCGCGTGTACGAGACGAGCCAACGTACTATTCTATGTTGTACGGACGACGAAGTCAGGTGTCCAGCAGCAGTTCGAGTCCCCTTCGGCGGCTTTCGGAGAATACACCATAAGAATAAGGGCCCCCTCGTTCTTGTGCACATCCGTATACATAAAGACACCAGGTAAGTAAGACACCAGACGCTATATACTGTTCCTATCCTTCCCCAAACTCCTTATAGCTGCAGGACTCCGAAACTCCGAAACGTTATGTAGTATATAAGAGGCCGAGAGAGGAAGGACGTATGATATATTGCAGATGTAGAACCTCCGCTTTTCGAAGGCCACGGATGACCATCGTCGCGTCGCCTGCAGTTCTCGTTGTTTTTCTTTTCTTTCTTGTACATAAGTACAACATGCGCGCTCGACTCTTTCAATATCGTCCGAAAAGTTTTTGCGCGGGTCTGGCTTCGGGTGTTTGTACTCCAAATTTCACGCGATCCCACCCGCTATATTTGTAGATGCAGTACGTTGGATTAGTCCTAATATTGGTCTTTGATGTACCGGCGAACGTTGGCAATTTTTTTTTTTTTCTTTTGACCATACATTACGGCGAATAGAAGGCTGGATAGTCTTTCCGAAGTGGAATGATTCCGGATTGCGACCGTTACGATATAAAAAGCGATTTCAACGTTTGCAAAACCGGACGCTAAGACCGATCGTTTTCTGTTTCCTATCGAAGACAAGGTGTACGGGGATGAGCACAAGTGTGAGGGGATGAGCGTGCGTGCGTGCATGCGTGCTTGCGTGATGCAGGGTATAAGTGCGAGGGGTGGAACGGGTCGGCTGAAAAAGCAGAGTATACACTTCTATCATGTACACGTATAACGGATTCCCGGTTCTGTGTATTGTGGCGTGCAATTTTGAAAAAATCGGTATGTTTCCTCATACAATTTTTCAACATTTTATCAATTTGTAGTGTTCAGAGTTGAATGTAATAAATGTACGGTGATTCTTAACGCCTGGGCTGAATCAACGTTATAATATATAAACACACATCATAGATGCGATTGTCGCAAGTGCGTCGTGAAACAGCGGTTATTAGCAAGTTCTAACGCTCGCGTGTTGAGATAACAAACATGGTATATATGTTCGAATAACAACTTCGAACGCTAGTTTAAAATCTTTTTATCCCATTGACACACAATTGAAAATTAAAAAACTCTTCTATCTTATCTCGTATAATAACTACCGCCACCACTAGAGTAACGTACTTATGTATGTATAATATTGTCCGCATTCACTTAGCACACAAGCAGAAACGTCTCGTTTACCTTAAATCAAAACAAGAGCACTTGTCTTTTTAAAAGATCATCGACTATTTCGCTGTACCTGCAGATAATATTGTTGTAAAAGGACAGGAATCCGAAAGCGAGTCCAAGTAGATTGCATGATGAATTTCCCGCGAAGTCTCAGACTGGTGTCAGGTTTTTTTTTAAGCACCTTGCACTCTTGCAGGCTTTTAATTAAGGGATCTGTTGAGAGAAGTTGGTGAGTAGTATACAGGGAGTAAGAGTTAGTTGTAAGCTACACTTGATATTTTATTTATTTTCTTCCAATAGACCTCGTAATAGACAGTCCACATCTACAGAGAGTTATTATTAATTATGTATTAGATATTACATTTAAGATGACAAAAAAAAGCTGTATTTGTATTTTCATCATATATAATTATTTGAATTAGGCAATGTGGAAATTGTGTACCGATTGGGTCAATGTGATGAATAATTTAACAGTTGCTAAATTCTTCCTCGTGAAAAAGAATTTGAATGCCCAACTTAATAATGATTACACCCACAGTTTAAATCAAAATGTACGATTAGATACTCTGCCTATTTTATTTATCAACTGTTTAGTAGTTTTGCATAAATTGTACACTTGGAAAAATGAGTTTCATGAAGTTCCAATATTTCTTGCTCATTAAAAGGAAAAGTGATATTAGATACTCTGCCTTTTTTATTTATCAACTGTTAAGTAGTTTTGCATAAATTGTACATTTGGAAAAACTCGTGGAAAAATGAGTTTCATGAAGTTCCAACATTTCTTGCTCATTAAAAGGAAAATTGATTTTCGCTTTCCCATTGGCCAGTTCGTCTTGTTCGAATTGCTGCCCTGCGACCCTTACAAACATTTTTTTCAAAACCATTACCGTGAATTATTGCTATTGTATTTCTCGAGGCATCACACTCACACACTTTCATTTCGCGTTTGAAATTTCTAATTTGGTATAATCGCAACACCACTATGTACTGGCAAGAGCTATCGTTGCTTTCTCAATTTATTATTGGGATTACTACTGCATCAGAGAGCCGCCTTTGTTAATGCACGCGTGCCCCGCAAGAAAGAGAGATTATATTGCTCCTCCTCCGCCTGTAATGCGCTGCACTTTCTTCGATTCTTATTGCCGTATTACGTGTATGCCTGATGTGCAGTGCTTATACCTTGATTTCGATCGAAGCGCGTTAACACACGAGGAAATAATTGCTTTGAAAAGTTTTACAATCGCCAGAGCAGTCCGACCGAGAAGTGTTGCTTTTACGCGCTATTATCTTATTTTTTTGCAATTCGTGGATATAATTATTGGTATTGAAATTTATGCCGAATGCATCTTGGAATGGTGTAAAATTAATCATCATACCGCATGTGAATTGAAACATAATGGCTCCATTTAAATACTGCAGTGTAATTAGTTTACTATGCTGCTTCTTCTTTATTCGATGTGCAAATGATACTGATGACGGGAAACTGTCGAAAACTATAGTGCGTCCAAGATCGCTTTCCATTATAATCTCAGTACCTCGATGATTATTTTTCATCTCTTTCAAACGTGTTCCCGAACACGCGTAGGAATGTCCCTTCACCTCGGAATTCTCGTACCCGATCAAAACGTGAAACATCCGTTCGCCGGAAAACCTCTCGATCGAGACAGCTGGCTGAGAACCATCAGCATCGGGGGGAACACGACCAAAAAATCCAACTCCGCTCCCAAAGCGACGCCCGGGCCATTTACGCGGTAACCTGCAGCAGAGGGCGGAGCGAGTGCAGGGCCAGCGCGCTGCGTCAGAGCCGTGTCGCTGATGTACGTACAAGTAATTCGAGGCTCCCTCCTCCCCCTTTCTCTCTTCTGCGCCGTTATATGAAGCCCCGCGAAAATCTCTCGAGAGCTTCCGCAGCCGCCAAGTGCGTACATCCTCCCGCGAAAAAGCCCATTGAGCGGCGTCGGACGCAGCCCCCGCCGAGCCGGGCTCGCAATTATGAGCGCTCGTCGTCTACCCTCGCTTTTTTTTTCTTTTACCCCCCCACCCGATGGCGCGTGCATGTGCGGGTATGTTACCATGCATACTGCACGTGAACCTCGACGTGAACTATGCACGAGAGAGAGAGAGAGAGAGAAGCGCTGGTGTGCTGCGCGTCTCTGTTCTCTCGCGCTCGCGAAAAAACCGGTCGCCCCTCTGTCTTCTTTCGCTTTTGCGCAGCGTGTATGATACGGGTTTCCCTTTACCGCGGCGTATTGCGTATGTACAGATACGCGGGTTGTGTCGCCGATGTCGACGCCGCGACCATTCGTTTTCGGGGAGAGTCCAGCCCGCGCTGGGTTAACGAAATATTTAAAAGAAGAAAAAAAGAAGAAGAAACAGCGCGAAACAGCCGCGCAAACACGCGAGACGGAGGACTATTTCGGGCCTATAGGGTTGGGCGGATATATGCGCGCAGTCTAGTTGTGCCTGTACAACGCGCGCAGTGCCGGAATCGCTTGGCATTTGACATTTTAGGTTGCCGAGCCGAGAGAGCTGCGCTCAGTGCGAGCAATCACGCTAACTTGCTCTCTATCTTCGTGTATATATACTTACTAACTGGAGATTTTTGGAAGGGGACGTATACGCGGCTACGTATATAATATGTTGTAGGCATTGCTCGCGTGCGGCTACGTTGGCTGATTTTGGGCAGAAAGGACCAGACGGAAAAATGATGTGAATTTACCATTTTTTAATTTTTCGAATTTTTTCATGAATAATTATTAACGAAGAGTTTGATGGGAAAACTTTTTGAGTCGTGTGTTCTCAATCTAATGTAATTATGAATCAATAGATCTGTTTGCGTAGAGTACACATTTCATTAAACAATCGACGAATCAATATTTTTTTTACTTTTCTTTAGGGAAAGAAAAAAAACGTTTATTCGAACTCTTGCGATCATCAAGAATGTTGAAAGAACCAAAAAAAAAATCCAATCAAAGAAAGCGTCATTTGCTTATCAGATTGCGTTCGGCGACAGGTTGTGGGCCATTGATATTGTGCAACTACATTATAATTGAAAATGCTGCTGCGACTTACGCTCGCAGTGACAGGTCCCCTCTATATACGCTGGGACAGCGTCCAGCTTTCTTTCTTTTCATTTTCCCAAACACGATTTCGATTCCGCTCGTCTGCATAGAACCCCAAGGTCTGCGTCAGCATAGTCGAGGCATACACTGCATAACCGGACTACCAGAGTACCAGAGAGAGGGAGAGAGGGAGAGAGAGAGAGAGAGAGAGAGAGAAAGATGGTAGTACGTATAGGTATGGAAATCGAAGAATTCTGAAAAGGAGGAGGATGAGCGTTTCGGGCACGGATGGATAGAAAATCGTCGTTGGAGCTGGCCGCGTGTCACGGACGCGCCGAAAAGATATTCTTCCGGAGTCTTGGAATTCTTTCCTCCCCCAGTCGCGTCGACCGTAGTATATATAATATCAGAATAAGGAGTCCTACGATAATCGATGAATTCGGTAGGCTATAGCTTCATCACTGCAGGTTTACGCGTATATACACATGTATAAATATACGTTCATACGGACGATCAGGTATATACGTTTTATGCAGAAGAAGAAGAGGAGTGAGGCAGAGAGGGGAATGAGCACGAGAAAAAGAGCGAAGTCGCCTTGGCGAGATTAAAAGTCCGTCGTGAGCGGAAAAGGAGTATAAGGCAAGGGAGAGGGAAAAGGGAAAACCAGTTTCGGCGACAGGTCGACCAGAGCAAGAGCGAGAGATGTATGTATATTCTACGGTGCGCGGTGCGTGTGTGAGCTTCGAGCGATAGCTACCGGCGAACGTGCCGATTTCATTATCCGCGATTTTGTACGATTTTTCCTCTAGCAGCTTGCCGGCGTGCTCTGGATTGCATGCCGAGGATGATGGTGCAATGGAAGAGAGAAATGACGGTGGATTCTATTTTTTCTAGAAGCTTTTTATCTTGGAGGAAAGGGGGAGGATTAATTTATCTTGTTCATGTGGATTAGCGTTGATTTTCGTTTCAGTCATATGCATGCATGCATGCTCAGCGATAATAACTCGGTTTTGTTGTGGAATTTTATGCTCGATTTTATGGGTAAAACGAGATTTCGTATGATTTAATGCTCGATTTAATGGTCGAGTATTAAATTTTGAATTAGGAGCGTACAGTAAGTTTATATTTATCGTCCTTGAAATAATGAGACTTGTTTCGGCAATCAAAATTAAACTTGAATAGTTCGAATGAACATTTACTTATTTTATTTTGAAATGAAGCTGACGAGCATACATAGGAGTTTGGTATTAAAATATAATACATGTATAATACGATAAAACGAAAAAAAAGTATTTTGTCACGATTGAGCAAACCTTAATTTGAAGCCAAACTTCACAAAATAATGTTCTCTACGTCGGGCGTTGTTGACCGTCTGGTGTGCCTTTGGTAGGAAAAAAATTATTCGACACTAATGCGCATCCAGCCAGGGCGATCTCAACGGTCCCTCGGGCCCAGTGATTGCCCTGGAGACATGCATGGCACATTATTGAGGAAAAGTGCTTTCGAATGGCAATTAATAGTCCGTTAACGACGACAAGTTCGATTTGACAAAGAAATCAATAATTTTTAAATGAAATACAGTTAAATATTTTTCATTTCACGATACAATACAAATCTGCCATTGCCATAAAGTATAAACTAATTTCTTATCTTCTTGTATTATTTTTTATAAATTTGAACAGTATTATGTTTGATCCCTCGAAAGTTGAATGGATTAAAGGACAAAAATCTGATGCAGGATTTCAGTGCTAACTATTTTGTCGACGCTAAGTGCCATCACAAGCTCAAGCACCGACCTTTACTAACTCAAGTAGCTCGCACCTCCGAAAAATCACTTTCTCGTGCGCGTACTCCAACCCTGGTCCGATCATGTTCGGCAGCCAAGTGAAATATCGCTCTTCATTGCTGTGTGAGTGAATGATTCACAATGAATCAATGAATCTGAGGCTATTTTTCATCAGGCCAATGGCGATAGCATTTATTATATGCATCGTAGTAAGCGGCAATGTAGAGCCACACGGGCATAGAACTGCGAAACGGCTGTAAAAAAAAAAAAATTAATTAAAAACCTTTTTGAACCAACTCTCAAGAAGCCCACACCATTTCAACCTGCACCATAATTATTCTCGCGCGTCGGACTAACAATTAATTAAAACCCTTGAAAAAACTCTCTCCCCCACGTTGAAGCAAAAAAAATATACCGAAGCCTAAAAGTTCGATCAGCACGAGAGAGAGAAGGAGCCAGCGCAAGGCTACTCGAGCGGACTGGATCGGAAAATAATCGATCTCCTGTCGCGCCTCATAAGCGCATAATACATAAAACTATAGCGCTCTCGTAATGATGCAGCCGTGTGTATACAGCTATAGCCAGCCACACGTATAACGTATAATACATACGTACGATACGTTTGGCTCTTCCAAGCCAGACTTCCCCTTCGATAATATCGATGAAATTCCACCAACTCTCTGTAGGACGTACGTATAGACCGGCGTTCTCCCTCTATCTATTTTTCCTCCCCGTACTCGTACGTACAGTGGAATGAATTCACCATCGGCGCACGGGTTATTCACCCCCCTCGGCGCGTACGCGGTGTGCGCGGTCCTCGCCTCTTAATTGTTGGAAAAGCTCCGAGCGCGAAGGACGGCCGGGGGAGAAGAGAAGTATCGAAAAAAGAATAGTTCAAGGGACTTTCGTTCGATAATAGAATAGGGCTGGGCGAGCGGGGGCGGAGGGACGGGAGTCGATAAATTTTCGCTGGAAAAAAAAGCGGGTTATTGCACCGCTGCTGCGCCGCGTGAGTTTTTTTTTGTTCACTGCGTTTTATTCGTATGCTTTTTTTTTTTTTTTTCTTTTTTTTCAATCGCCGGGAAAAGGTTCGAATAATAAAGGCACTTTGGCCGACGCCTGGATGTTTGGAATAGCTGGGGAAGAAGGGGAATCGGCGGAGGGATTAGTCGATTTATGGGTACATCCAAGCAAAATTCCGGCTTATTGTTTCAATCGTATACGACTGAATACTCGACTGAATAACGTTAACAAGGTTGGTCGGATAATGCCCTCGAGTGCACGCGAACAGGGATGCCAGGCTTGACGAATTTATCGGCATCTATACTTATCCGATAATGAGAGTACGTATTCGCTGTAGATTTCGTGGTGATGCACGGGGAAAAAAATTTTAACCACGCATCGATTTGGATTATCGTGCAACCTGCATGAACATCCGTAGCGGCCGATACAATTATCGCTTCTAATAAACTTATTACCAACGAAAATAAGTGTACGCCGACGTGAAGAGCAACTGAACAACAACGATTCGCGTTGCATACTCACGGATCACCCTGATTGATTGAAAGATCCAAAGTGCCGCGGAGGAGGCGCGCCTCGGAAGCCCAGCCAGCAGCAAATGCAGACGACGACAGCGAGAATACAAAAAAAGAAAATTCAAACAATCCGGAGCACTCTCCGCGCGCGCACTCTCATCAAATTCCTGGCGTAGCAGCTCGCTCGAACGAGACGACGACAGCGTCGACCAGACAAGGGGGGGTGTGGTGGCGGAGAGAGGA
>JAPYYV010000577.1:0-30604 GCA_030522625.1 Copidosoma aretas
TTTACAGCTTCTTTATTGAAAAGAAATTATAGATCATAACGCAGCAGATGAATGACAGTGAATAAAATAAAGCGAGTGACATGCCAACATGACTCGGTGAAGACATCATTTACAGTCACTCACGTCATAGTCACGTCACGTTACAGGCCAGCTCAGTTCGTTCTGCTTTAATAATACAAAATCAAGGTTATGTTACTGGCTTTTCTGTCGTCTTTGTTTCATCATTACGTACGTTGGTGTAACTCTTCACTTCTACATTTTACACACGGAATAACCACAATATTTACAGTTATTGTAACTCGCATAGATTTCACGTTTAGCATTGTAATGAGTCCGTAAACTTGAATCATTTGCGATCGACAATGCATTAAGTCCTCAAACATCCTGCAAGTCCGCACTATTCTGGCATCAGATGGCACTAATACACTTGCACACAGCGAATACGGGATGCGTTCAGTAAGCTCCACCAGTCACGTGATTATTTCAGACGAGAGCAAGGGAGAGAACATTATATCGCTGTCTCTCTCGCACTTGTTTTCAAATATCACATGACCTAGCTGGTGGAGCTTACGGAACGCACCCACGGTGTATATTACAGTGCTACTCCTGATTCCGTGCTGCCGGTTACTTTTTCATTTTTTACTCAACAAATTCGTTCTCTTCGTCAGTATAGTATCATTGATTTTTGCTGCTCTATGATGCTAGTTTTTTTCTGTATACTTTATTATTCAACAAACAAAAAACACAAATACGATGAGTGCTAGTGAAAGTGGTAATCAAGAGCAGAAAGACACATGTGACAAAGATGAATGCAATTACGTTAATAACAATTGTGACAAGATTTTTAATTTTTATTTGCTTTCATACAATTTATTATCCCAATGCTCACCACAATGTAACTTGAACGAGTTGATGGATACGTCACTGTGGATTTTTAATTCTTGTAGTTCATAGGATATTTTCTAAATTTTTATCTATTGTTGGAATGTTTATTTTTAATATAATACACAACAAACAATCCGATTTCTTATAGACCGAGATTAAAGCTTTGCTTCTTCCGGGGGTCCCGTGACCCCACACCGGTTTTTTTTAATACACATTTATGCGTAGAAACATAGATAACCAAAGCGATCTTTAAAAAATTTGCTAATAATTCGAACGAGCATAGCCAATGTATGAAACAATATATAAAATGAGTTTTCGGGTAATGACTCTAATTGGTATTTAAGGTCAATATTAATACATATGTATACGTATACAATATTTACGCATTCATTATTATTACAGAAACAGTTATGAGAGTTTTATTGTTATTTTAGAATCAATCATAAATATGAGTTTATTAGAAGACATCATTTAGAGATATTTTTTAACATTTTTAAATAGGATTTTTTTATTTTACTATTTTTTCATTTCTGATACAGATTTTAATATACTTCTATATTTCCTTCTTTTGTTTCATGAATATTAGAAAAAAATTTATTCTTTTATATTATTACTCATACTATTTTCGATAAAGTAACATATGTAATTGACTAAACATACAACAAGATGTTAGAATTTATTTCTATATTTCTATCATAGAATAATTTTTAACGCATAACATATTTTTCAACTTTTAATCTTCACTGTTGTGCGTTATTTACATACATGAATATCTTATTTATTCACATGAATCATCTCCCGTACAAATCTAAAACTTTTTTGCCCTCTTTCTTTCTCTTAACAGTCCCAAATATATGCCTACCTTGCCCGCCTTAAGCTTTTATACGGACCACCTTGTGCGCGCGACACAGTTTTTGCCCGAGCATGCTGGGTCTAACTCGCTTATACAGGCTGGGAAAAATCTAAAAAAATAATCAAAAAATGCAAATCGATAGATTTTGACCTGCTCTTTTCAGAAAAAGCAGCATTTGGACAAAACCTCTACAAATTTTTAAAGTGGGAGAGCAAAAAATGCATGAAAGACAAGCAAATAAACACGTTGGCATTAGGTCAGCCAGGCTTGACAGACAACTATATAGTTATAGTACAAAAGGTAGACTCACTCAAAACTACGAAGCGCTTTACTGCGGCACGAGCGGTAACTGCATGCACCACGCAGCTGACTCCGTACCAACGTCTTAATTTTCTTGTCACTCACGCATTTATTACTCTCTCACTCAAAAATTATAGAGTTGTTGTCCAAGTGATGTTTTTTTGATGGATATAATTTTTTTTTTTTTTTAACCTGTGGCAAATTTCAGAGAAATGTTATGAACTTGTAACACATTTTTTGTCACGAAAAAAAGATTTTAAGAAAAAACAAATAGCATTATTAAAAAGAGCAGGTAAAAATTTATTGATTTGCATTTTTAATTATTTTTTTAGCTTTTTCCCAGCCCGTACGAGCGAGTTGGACACAGCGTGTTCCGGCGAAAATTGCGTCGTGCGCACAAGGTGGTCCGATCTTGCTGAAGGCGCCTATATATGGTACGTAAATTGTGCATAATTTTTGTCGAATCAGTAATAACAGTTATCGTACCATCATTCTTTTTTCGGCATTTTTTTGCTATCATACTGCAGCGTTTACCAGTGCAATTCTAATACCAGACAAATTATGCTCTGAGACTTCGTAATCCGCAGAAACCCTTGCTCTTTAAAGTTGGGAACTTTCGCCTCCCAACTCAAAGAGTGACGCTCCAACCGTCACTTTCTCTGAGCGATAGGGACTTAGAAACTTATTGTGTGGGACTCTCAAATTGTAAACAGTGCACTTTAATAATGATTTTGCTTCTGTACTACTGGTTTTAAACCTATTCTGATAGTTTGTTTGAGCCTATTAAGCTCAATAATAATCCTAATGAAGCATTGCAAAGGTTTGACATTTCATACCCTTAAGTTTTTTTCATTGTGCTTACTATACGCCGATATAAAGAAGACCTAAGAATTTATACCAAGAATGACTGTTTGTAATAATCAGTGGAGAACTTTAAAAATTTTAAAGGAAATGCCAAATTATTGTTGAATCAGTTGTACAACCACGAAATCTGTTCGACCTTGTACTTGCGACAAAAAAAGGTTATTTTCTTTTTGTATTTGGTTGCACGTGTATAAAAACCATCTCTTAGAATTAATTCTTCCACGAGTTCAAGTTAGATAGAGAATTTATTGGTGTGTAGGTGTTTATAAAACTTAAATACTTCAAAAATTTGGTGTGAATTATAAAAAAATGTCATATAGGAATATAAAGTTGCGAATATTAACAATCTCGAGTAACGTGAGGCATTTCTCTAAAAACTCAGGTAATGAACCGGCGTCTCAAGGAAAAAGATTCTCAAGGAACTATAAGCGATTTCAATGGAGGGTGACATTTCTTAAATTGTGGTTGAAACTCTGCAGAACCAAGTGTTTGGTGGTAATGGGTTCGAAATGCCATCTTTAACAATATTGAGGGAGTGTGCAATATATATGTACAACGAAGTGTTTGTAAAAATTCATTGAGGTAAGTAAAAGCACATTATCTTGCTGATCTATGGTCGACAATATTGCAATTATTTTGTAAAGTCGCCAGAAGAGGTGCAAGTGGCGTCACCAATGATTTTTCCACATTATTTTTTTGGATCACCTCAAAGACCCGACCCAGATCCGTAAGTTGGTACGAAAAATGTGGCTCAGGATAGAACAAGCCGGCACAGGCTACACATGTTCATATATACACAGCATTTCGTACACAGACATGTAATTTTATGCAGATTTTGGAGGCATTTCAGGTATGCTTTTATCATAGAGTTTTTTGATTTTGAATTTATTTTAATTTTTTGAGTTTTTTAAAATTAATCTGTACTTGACTAGTTCTTGTCATAATGTGCACGCATGCAATATATCATGCAGAAGGTGAAAATTACAGCAGTACAGATTTTTGTTCAGAAAATGTCAAAAGAGCTTGTTAAATTTATCGTAGTAGTACTAATCTTAGATGGTACACAATCCTTAGCAGTGTGTATAAATATATTTTTCACATATACACATGGGCCTTTAGAGTAGCCTTACGAAATTAAATAAGGGTTGAGCGAGACAGTCATTGAAATATTTTTAGAATCCATAAATTTTTAAAAAACTAGCATTATCTGCATTAGATCCATCATCATACAACCATTTGTTCATCGTAAAAATGTTTGAATTTAGGTTTTAAGATGTTTTATATGAAAATTCTTCCTTTTATAACAGATAATTTATTTTTTATTTTTTTTAATAAATTATTTCGTCACAAAAGATATTTTTTGATTCCAAGATGCTTCTTTATTGTTATAACAACTCTGTGTATTTACTGCGAACAGATTTTCTTTATTTCTTTGTGAAGGCACATACATATCAGGTCAATGTCTTTGTCAAATAGACATGCATCTGTCTATAGATATTTCTCTTCATCACAGATTTTTTTTCATCACCAGCCCACGTTCTCATTGTATACGTTTTATACATTATTACAGGTATTTGTATATTTGTCTGCATCTAATTTTTTCATGTTTTATCTTATTGCTTAATGATAAGCATGTGTCTCTAAAATAGACATTTTTGCTCACTATGGAATACTTGCTTGATATTTCTTCAGAAGTTTGTTTTTATTTAATCATTTTTAGGGTAAATGTGAATTATTTACAAACATTTTTTTGCTCTGGACAAAATGAACACGTTCAGTTTAAAACATCGAGCTTAGAATTTCATTGAAGCATTTTGATCTGTTTTTTTTTTCTGTGCGTAAAGGCACCTACAAGTTCTTTTAAGATTTGGATGTAGAAGATACTTTAAAATATATATAGGCAGTTATCAGATTTTAGTAATATGAACAAAAAATAGTTTTCTTAACTTTTATAGCATAAAATATTATAAAAATATGTGTATCTCTACGAAAAATCGGTTTACTTAAATGCTTATATAAGTATGGTCCAATATCACCTTCCATCGAGACCTTGCATGTAAGAAGTCAACGTTTCTCTCCTAAACGTTATTGCTTCAGCCTTATCTTGCTAAGGTTATTCTGGCTGCTGAGTGACTATCAAGTTCATCAAATTATAACGGTCCTAATCAGCGCAAAAAATTGTCAAACTGTGCCGTTTACTAGTGTAGTTATTCAAGTTACGATTGAAATGAAGGGTTTATTAATACTTACTGTTAAATATTAAGTAAGATGAGTTGTACGTATTGTTAAAAACTCATCGTATGTTATTATGTTCAGCCATCTACCTTGTGAAAGGATATTGTTGCTGACAACAAAATATCAATAAAGCATGTGCCTGTAGCATTATACGATTTAACAGAACAACTTCTTGTTAATTGTGATCTGCTCTATAATAAATTATTACAGATTTCTTATGACCACTACTTGGCAACGAACGTGCAAAACTTTTAAAGGGTTCGACTAAAGTGCTTGCAATCGAGGGAGACAAGCTTCGAGATCTCAGCTAATTTAAAGCATCCACTGTATTTTACCAGCAACTGATTGTGCTTCATTTAGATGATCAAAAAGATAAGTGACATTATAAAAAATGTAATATTATAAGGCATACAGATACTAGAATATACAATGACTTACAGAACTTTAGCTAAGGAATGTAGGAACGCGTACGGATCACTGGCAGCAGAGGCCAACGTTGATGTTGAGAGCAGTCATGAGTCAAGAGCGATGTCGACAAGGTTGGACTCTAACTTAGTATACTTTTAGCCCGTAGACGTATATCCATGCAAAGATTCAGAGAAACTCAGCAAGGATAAAGATTAGGATAAAGCTGTTGAAAAAGAGCTTACACAGCTTGTTTATATGCACGCTCTTAAAAAGGCTACAAAAACTTGTGCAATCACAACAAGCAGTAAAATGCAGTGGTGTCCATCCCTTTATCTTCTTTAAGTTATATACCTTTTTCTACATCTGTTTCTACATGCCAAAGTTTTGTTCAGTCTCATTCAATTCATTGCAATAACATTTTGACTTCGAAGTATACTTTTCCTGCATATAAATATATACTAGTTAGATTCAAAAAAATTATTTAAAAAAGCAAATCGTTCCTGTTAATAAATGTCAGCTAGTGTGTCATCTTCTATGTGCAAATATCTAGTACAGCTTAAATAAATGGATTAAAATTAAACGAAAACTGTGAAAATCTGCCATCTGCAGCTCCCTAGTGTGCTAATTTTGTTGTATTATCCTTATAGTACATAAAATGATATATGTACCCATCAAGGATGAGGGAGTTGATTATAATTTTTTAAGATTTAGAAATTTTTTTTTGATGACTCATCAGCTAATGAGTAGCCCTTGGGATCACACTGTAAGAAAAGCATTTAATGCACTTCCTTCTCTCTCTGTAGAAGGCACTCTTGGTATGGAATGGGAAACCCTTGCAAGTACACTGCCAGAAAGGCACTGTAGTAAGACTGTAAATTTTTTCCATGTACGGACAGCTTGCCTGCTTTTACCTGGGATGAAGCTCGTCAACGTGCTCACTGTTGTAGACCAGAAATCATGGCTTATTGGAGCAGCTGTTAAATATATAGGAGACGAGGTAGTGGCTCAACCAAAATAAGCCTATGAAGCCTTGAAGGGATTTATTTATTAATATTTATGAAGAATAATAAAGATTACAAGTACTTTTCTCTCTGTACCGAGAAACCCTACGAGATCGTGCGCACTAGGTGACGGCCATGTTCAGTCTGTTCTCCTGTAGTAGTTACATACAGCCGCATAAGACGGTGCCGCTCGCATCACTTGTGCATACTTCTATACGTTTCGATATGTAGTTGCGTTCTAGTAACATAAATTTATCTGCATACCGACACGCCTCCATAAATTTATATTATATTTAATAATTTTAGAACTTCAGATTTTTTACATTCAACATACTTCGAGACAATAAAAAAGTTTTCTTTTCCTAAAGCTTTGATAAAAAAGTCTTTTCTTCCAAACTTACTTTTACAAAATTAATTTCTTGTCTTGCATAATTTTCATTTACAAAATGACAATGAGTTTCTATATATTTGGACGTCTTTGTTAAGTTTCCAAATTTCGCTATACTAATTGTACCAATTATCGTTATAAACAGCAATAGGGTTACAAATTTTTATATTAAAATCAAGTAAAATATGTTCCATAACTTTAATTTCACACCGACATTCTGACAACGCTACATACTCAGATGATGTACAAGATTTCGTGAAACTATTTTGTTGCTTAGATTCTTAAATAATTATATTTACATACATTTAAATTACATAACCTCTCGTTGATCTTCGATCGATTCTGTCTCTGGCCCAATCAGCATTTACATAACAACCAAAAGTTTCAGTATTCGAATTTTTATTGAAAGTTTATTTCAGGTCTTAGGTTAAAAATAAATATTTCAGAACTCTTAAGGCATATTTACATTGAATGTCATCGTACCAGTTTTAGAATCTACTTAAATAATTAACACTGAAGCTTATATCAGGTCTCGTTCCCGAACTTACGTATAGTTAGCTCTAATTAAATTTCCATATTTTATTTCATTACATGCTGATTGTGACGGCTCCAATTTTAAATTCTGTTCCACTGGTGTTGTATACGGTTTTAAATTCATAGTATCCTTTCTCTTCACTACAGATACAATATAAGCTTCTTGATCTGAAGTCATTATTTCTTCTTCAATTTCATAATTTACAATAATACCCAACTAAGTTTTTATTCTTTCTAATTCTTTCATCTAAAACTTTTTTACCAGTATTTTTTTGACAAAATTTTAATGTAACTTTATCTTTATAACTGATTAATAAATTATCTACAAATTAAAATAAATAATTATTTTAAAACTATCTTTGTCCTTGAATATATACATAATGTTAAAACCTTACTAGTACCATCTTTACAGTCTTCTAGCTGTTTTACATAAACTTCAGACTTTACTTTACTATTTTAAAAGGCAGTCTCTACTTCCATTTATTTTACAATTAAATTGTTTTGACAGCAAAATGAAAAAAAAATTTTAAAAGTTTGCATTTTTGCTACTGGAGAATAAATATCATTAATTAAATTATTTTGTTGATAATCTTTTACAACCAATCTTGCTTTAAAAATATAACGAGCCCTATTTGTATGAACACAGTTCAAATTTAAAGCCTTTTTATCATTTGGTTTATTCATAGAAACCCAGGTCTTGGCATTATGTAAACAATACATTTCCTTATTCTTTGCCTTTTTCCAATTTTCAGACTCACTGCAATTCATTGCTTCATTATAAGAAATAGGTGTCTCAGCATTAGCATAGTTTACACATACAATACTATTATGCACAAAATTTTCATTTCTACATTCCGCAGGTTTTGTTTTTTATCTTGTCGACCGTCTTATATCTAAATTTTCATCATTGAAATTATTGTTGAAATCATCATTATTTTCATTGTGACCATAATTATTATCAATTTTATTTTCAACCTTGTCTTTATTTAGTCTGACTTTTGTGAATTTATCCCCTGATCCTGAACAAATACAATCTGTACCATCTTCTATAATATCAACGTGCCTAGCTTTGACAATTTTATAATTTATCATAATTCTTGAACCAACTATCTCATAGCCTAACAAAATTCCTGAATCTGCATTTTGTCTTCATTTTTAGCTGCCCTTTTCCTCTGGTATTCTCACAAAAACTCTACTTCCATATTTTTTAATTTGTTTACAAGGCTTTTCATCAAACATGATTTTATAAGGCGTCTTATTTTTCTCTGCAGTATCGGTAATCATTCTACTTTTTAAGTAAGCTGCTGTGTGAACTATCTCTGGCCAAAATCTATTATGTACCCTAGCTTCTTTAATTAAATACCTAGAAACATCTATAATACCTCAATTATACTTTTCTGCCGTTCCATTTAATTTATGCGTATGAGGTGGACATGGATCGATAGATATACCTCTCCCTCTCGCAGAATTACTTGTATCATTATTTATACACTCCTTACCTATATTGTATCTCAAAATGTTAAACCATTTGCCTATCTACCTCTCAATAAGATTTACAAAATAATTATAAACTTTATATTTTGATTTATTACAATAAAATTTGGCCACTTTACCATAATCATCAATAAAAAAAGACATTTTCACCATTCAAACCAATTGTTCTATGTAGTCCATTCAAATCGATATGTACTATTTCTAAAATATCGTTTGCATTTCACCTTTCATTTGTAAATGCTAAAACAACACGTTTTATTTTCCAAACAAATTCCATATTTTAAATGATCAGACTTTGGTTCCTGCGGCAAACCCTCAGTCATTTGTTTACAACACATCTCTGCGTTTTAATGACAAGTTCGCAGTTTAAATATAAAACATCGATGGCTTGAGTTGCTGTTCTCACTAAAGAATTTCTAAGAGAAGTCAGCTGCTCTTGAAGTTGTATAATATTCTGCCAAGATAATCCTGTCAATACTTCCAAATTTTTTTTAGGCATGACGTCGGCAACTTTATCGAACATAGTTGAATCTACTTTTACTGATGATATATTTAGAAATTAGGTTACTTCCTTTACGAATATTGTACTTGTCAAAGAAAATATACTTATTTTGTTAAACTCATCTTCATAGAATATTTTTTTATTTAAATGGTCAAGGCAGCATCGGTTACCATTAGAAATAGATACATTAATTTTACTTAATATTTTAGTCTAGCTTCAAAATGTACACTAATTATGTCTTTTTTACTTTTATGACCACAAATAAAGTAATAGCTATAAGTCAATATAGTTTGTAAAATAGGTGACTCTATTGTTTCTGCTTTTTCTCTTTTAACTATGGTACAACTGAAGATCATGTATTTGTTTGGTATTCGGAATCCGTCAAACTACCCTGCAAGGCTCCCAGATTTTCGGGACTTCGCCGCATGCACAGTAACGAAAAGTTGTCAAAAGCAGCGCATTAGCCGAACAGCAGCATGTGGCTCAAACGTCCGAAATGACGCTATACGCCCAATTCTACAAATCCCATGTACGAAAACCCAATGACCCTGTGCGCTCGCTTGACTAAATATTAATTTGTTAAATGAATAAACTATATCCCACGTGCTTAATCCCAAGTAACCTAGCTGGCTTACTCACCTGCACTTTTGATTATTAAATGGATAAACTAGATCCCAAGTGCTTAATCCCAAGTAACCCAACTGGATTGCTCGCCTGCACTATTATTTTAAACTAAATAACTAATGACCCAGAGTGCTGAATTCCTTGGCATTTTAATTAACAACGCTATTATAAAGTATGTAAAGATATTTTTCACAGCAGTTACCATAAAGTAATCTTTGAAGGTAGGTTTTGTACTACTAAAAAACGGAACGCAAAAAATGTTTACGCTATCAAAAAACGCAGTGATACATAAATTATTTCTCCATTCGCTACTTTAATAACCCTCTAATAAGTAAGAATGCTCAAATATTTTTTGGATTTCAGCGGGTTTTGTCGGGCTGCGATGTATCTAGTTTAATTTCGAAAAAATTTCGCTGTCGGTGCTTTTAATAAGTAAGAACGCAGTCATTCTCAATTTACTTTTTATAATTTTCAGTGATATTATAATTACTGTTGCTGTTGTTATCATTATCATAATTATAATTAATATACCTATTTCTCTAGTCAATTGTGAAATTCCGCTAAAGAATAAAGTAATATAATAAATAAACTCGCGTAGTATCTTAATTTTATCCAAAAAAATCAAAAACGTAAATTTTCTTGCAACATACAGTTTTTTCTTACTAAATAATCATTTATTCAACCAGAATACTAACAAATTAGATGCAATCCATTCATTTGATTCATTACTCAAGTAATAAAATCAAACGCGCGCGTAATGTGGCCACTTTGTATGTGCCGGTCTCAAGCTCGGAAAAAATACTGAGAGAGCGTTCGTTTTTTAGTAGTACAAAACCGACCTTCAAAGATTTTTTTACGGTAGCTGCTGTGAAAAATATATGTACATCCTTCATAGTAGCGTTGTTAATTAAAACGCCAAGGATTTTAGCACTCTGGGTCATTAGTTATTTAGTTAAAAATAATAGTGCAGGCGAGCAATCCAGTTGGGTTACTTGGGATTAAGCACTTGGGATATAGTTTATCCATTTAATTATCAAACGTGCAGGCGAGTAAGCCAATAAGGTTACTTGGGATTCAGCACTTAGGATATAGTTTATTTATTTAACAAATAAATATTGAGTCAAGCGAGCGCACAGGGTCATTGGGTTTACGTACTTGGGATTTGTAGAATTAGGCGGATAGCGTCATTTCGGACGTTTGAGCCACGCACTGCTGTTCCGCCAATACGCTGCTTTTGACAGCTTTTCGTTACTGCACATGCGGTGAAGTCCCGAAAATCTGAGAGCCTTGCTAACCTGTGACAAGCTCTCTGGAATATGTAATTCTTAGGAACCAATGGATTTTGATTCACAGAGCTATCAGATTTTTATTGAGTCATAACTTTTATCAAACGAGACCTACACAAATCAAATAACGGACCTTGGATTTTTATGTTCTCCGAGCCTGCAAATTTTTTTGCACGATCTAATTTAGTGATGGTCTCTAAAGTTTTTGTTCGAGCACTTACTTTTCTCAATAAAATTAGATGTATAGGACATTTTTTCTCATGGAGTTATCTGTCTTGTTTAGAAGATTCTTCACTTGTGGATGCCATAGTTGTAAGTGTGATAGAGCTAATCGCAAATATTAAAAATATAGATGACTAATGCATTATTTCTGTAATAAAAAAAATTTAATTTTAAGTTATGGATTGCATCATTATTATATAAATAGTATTAATAAAACAAAATATTTATTCCAAATTGTTTTTCTGACTAAAAGTAGGAAGCAGGTGTAAGAAACAATTTCATCAGCCTTTGTATATTAAATATTTTTTACTCCACGATACACCGTATACATAAAAAATGGAAAAAAAATTTGCTATCTCAGCCCTATGAACATTGGCTTCTTCCATCAAGATGCTCCCAATCGATGTTTTTGAAATAGTGGTAAACGTCCACCCTTTGAGCGTGAACGACTCAGAAAATTCAAAACAATATTTTACAATCAGACAAATCAAATTTATTGAACAAATAAAAGTACCAGAGATGATTGATTCTGCAATACAACCATGGGCTCTTTTTAAAAGTAAAAGAATGGAAATTCTGAGACAAATAGGCTTACGTAAATCAGTAAATAATAATCACGTACATTTTTTTGTAGTTAAACCAAAAAATTCACCTAAGAATATTGAACAATCAAAGTACATCAATCGTAATGTGTATCAAAGAACTTGCATGTTTTCTCGATCATTTATTTTTTGATAGCAAATAATGCAATAAGTACGCGTGTAAGACATTTAAAAAAATTTTATTATGAATTTATAATATTTGACTAAAATTTCGAGTCACATTCAAACTGATATTACGTGATATGTAGTCAGAGCTTCTGAATATCCTGAGTATGGTTCGGTTTCCACAGATGAGCAAAAAACCGAACTAACCTTATTATCTTCAACATGACGAGTCATAATATGGTTATGTTGCCCTCATTGGGAGTGATATACCCTTTTGTCATGTCCAAATTACTTTTGGTAGATTTTCCGGCGTAGCGTGAAGAATTCTGATCATTTGCTTAGTAAGTGCCTCTCACAGTCTGCATGCTGTAGGTTTCGGACGAAGCGTGTTCAAATGTGGTAAAATGACGTCTCAACTCAAAGTTTTACGTCACGCAACTTTAATGCAATAAACCTGTAAATATTCAGAAATACTGACGTTATAGTCACGTGATATCGATTTGAATGAGAGCTTGATAACCACCCTCAAGAAATAATTTAGTTCTTAATTCACTTGTTATTTATCGATGATATTATAATTAATAGATAATCGATTAAGATCACTCTAATGATAGGAAGTATTAGGTAGCTGAATCCTGCTGCATGCAAGTTTTCTATTATTGATTTTGTTGTAAAAATACCAATGACGCTCACCAAGTTCCTTATCAAAGGTAAGAAGGAAGATTGTCAGTGCCTATGGTAAGCAGTGTGTCACTATTTTTCACTGATTTCAGCGCCAAACCGTCATGGTCAGCGGTCGAAATAGTTGTACATTTTCTATTGGTCATAGGTTCCAGCGCATATAATCGAAAAGTCTCCCGCAGCAGGAGCAGAGGAGACCGAGTATTATACGCCGTACGGGCAGGATACTGCACGGGTACGGTAGAGAGGAAACGAGTATAACTATATATGTGCCGGGCTGTAATATATATCAGGCGTGGAGCTGAGCGTGCCAGCTCGCTTGAAAGCGATTCTGACTCTACCATCTCGGTCAGCGATTAAACTCGTTAAAAGATTAATGCTTATGCGAATGTTGAGTTTCTGACAAAATGATAAGTCGAATGATAACGACGTAAGTCTTTATATTCAACTTCAGCTTTAGAACTTTGCTATAAACATAAGCAACTTTAAATCTTCCTACATCATACCTGATGGTAGCACAGGTGGCTAGCACACGGATCCATCATTATGCATTTTGCAGACTCGGGTTCGAATCTAACTTCAAGCGAAATTTCTTTTTTCAGTTTTTCTTTCAATTCTACATCTTATTAATTTTGTATCTTTTCCATTATGATTGCATGAAAAAAAATGTACAAAAAAAATTTTTTCGCTGAATAAATTATTCTTCAAATAAAATTCCCTGCATTTTCTTTCGCTCGTGCGCATTCATTCATAAAAATAAACATATAATTATTCAGTAAAATTGATAATAAAAATAAGAAAATGATCATCAATGCATGCATCCTATTCAGAAAGTACTAATTGAAAATCTTTTACAATTTTATTCTAACTCAAAATCAAGTAAAATAAATTCAAAATTAAGTGCAGCAAGATTTATAATACAATAAGTATAAGAATTTGTGCAAAATAATTAGATATTTACTTTTTTTAAGTGATATTTCGATAATTTCTCTTTTAGTGTTTTTTGATCATTGTATCATATATATACATATATATATATATATATATATATATATATATATTTCATATGAATAAATTAATATGAGTAGGTATACATTGATTCATATAAATTGTAAAAATAACTGTTTATCCCAAAAAGTAATAGTTAATTAATGAAGTTATAGACATATTAGTAGGTATACTACGCCGATTCTAGCAAACACCGATTCCACCACACCCCCACCCTCCGGGTGCTTACGTGACTGTACACGAACTGTAAGTGTGCTCTAACACAGTGTTTGATGTCCAAGTGTATGAATATACTCGAACAGCCGCGGCTTTGCACGAACCGCCAGGTGAAACAGCTTCCCCTCTCTGCTGAGGCTGTAAGAGAAGGGTTATATTGTGTGTGTGTGTGTGTGAGTGAATGAGTGCGCATGTGTGTATGTGTGTGTGGATAAGAGCACAAACCATACACTCTTATCTGCGAGGTAGAGCCAATAACTCTTGCTTCTCCAAGCACGGGCATACATGTATAAACACTGTTGTATAATGTGCATATTCATGAACATTTTAATTTAAGTTGATGTATGGTATGAAGTCCAACAATCTGGTCCATTAGGCACAGCTTTACCTCTCCGCGCAACTTGGAGAAGGAAGTGATAAAGTAATTTGCATCGATTAGAGCCTCAACCATACGCTCTTATCTGTGAGGTACAACCTACAATTCTTACCTCTCTAAGCGCAGACATACATATATATATATTAACTCTTTTGTAAGTATGTACATTAAATTTCAGTTGGTGAATTGTATAAAGGAATGGAATTTGTAGAGATAAATAAAGCTTGAAACATTAATTTATTAATTTGATCTTAAATAATATATTTTAAATTGAGAATTAGTGACTTTAAATCAAAATCTTTCAGGCCACTTCTTTTTTAACTCTCCAATTACAAAAATATTGATAGCACGTTTGAGCTCCTATTGTAGGACGCTTCTGATCTCTGTGTCATCAATATTACCTGAATTCCAAGCCAGTCCATGATAGAAGTTCAAGATACAAATTTTTATGTTTATTTTTCTATGATAATTCATGCCAGGCAAAAGGTGCTTTGAAAAGATACAATTGTTCTTCAGCATCGTTTGGATGAAGAGAATGAATGGCTAATCCTTTGAGCACATGATCATTGCCGGGTGTTTGAAGCTCTGCATGTCCACCACAAATTCCATTTTATTCTATTTTTCTGCACAAGAATGTACAATTATTTTCTCACTTTTCCTTAACCTTTGCGTTCAGGGAATAATGACTGATTGGTTAAAATTTCTTCTGTTGAATTTTTCATCCAAGACTTATTTCTAACATCGTCATCATCATCCTTAGTTGAACGTTTCTGATATTTAACACAAGTAGTGTATTTGCTAGTGGTCGGTATATGCGACATTTCGATGAATAAATATCTTTTAAAGCAAATTTATTTTTTCGAGAATTTCGCAACATTTTATATCTTTTGATTTTTCCTTAGATCTTCTTGCCTCCCACTTCTCTGCGTGCTTCTTCTCAAAATTTTTCCACTCTTCGTGTCTTCTTTTGTTTTCTTCTTCTTCTCTGCTCCAACTTCTCTAACCTTTTTTCATGGTGGTTGAAAGACAAGTGATGGCAGCAGAGCCATGCACCGAGTCTTATATCTTTACATAAGTTTTTTGACATCCATACTCATCTTGAAAGATACGATCATGCAAAATCGAGCACGAGAGAATTTTTAAACGACTGGTTTTGCTTTAAACAATCAATGACAATCACAGATATGGCGTGTTAAAGTTTGTATTATCTTAACAATGGTGCACAATCTTTACCATAATATCAATTCCGAAAGTTTGCATGCATGTCGTATAACAATTCCAACTGGTTGTTGGTTATATTAATAGTGAGATCCCGATAAGGATAATATTTCGAATTTAAATAGAGTATCACATGTAGGCATTGCAATGATCGAACAGGCTAGCACTTGCACCTCTCTCATTCTTGTGGTTCGTCTGGAAGACTAATATAACAAGGCGTGGCTTTTCCAATTAATATGACGTTTTGACTGTTCATATATGTTTCGATGTAGCGGGTAAAAGTGGATATTCATACAGTTCTTAAGTTCGATAACTCATAGATATAAGATTATCTTTCTGTAAATAATTAAGTGGACGAATTTTATGTGAATCAGACATCACAACGTAAGGTAAGAGCCATTCCAGTTCTAACATTACTATCTTGAAGTCTTCCCAAGTTTCTGCCGCATTACCACCCGCAGCAGGAATTTGATTTTGCAAGACTGCCTCAAATCGTTCCTGGATCTTAAAAGTATAATTTCATGTTTCACATCAACAACTCTCTTACGATAGTCTTCAGCAAAACCAAAAATCATACTTAAAGAAATGAAGACATTGAAGTAGCCATTATTATTTGTTAGACTTAGTTCGCTTGATGTACCAAGCCATCCAGCATTCTCAGTCAACATGTCTTGATCAGGACTAAGCTTCAGCCAATTTTTCATGAGAGTTGTTGAACCCACATCTTTACACTTATCTATCTCCATTGCTAATTCATATCTAATTTCTTCAAACAGATAAAGGATAACATTGTTCACTAACTCAGTATTTGCTGTTGCCGTAGTACTATCTGCTAGAACCAATTCTCCATGAATATGTAATAAACCCCGGGATAGTAACAGACATAGGTGTTGGTGTTGAATTAATATACAAATTTTATCACTTGTCTTATAAATTTACGATGCATATGGCTGATAAGCATGAATTTCGTAGTGTGTGATAAAGTCATCAAACGTGATAGGAGACAGAATGTTTAAGATATAATCCATTTTTAAAACAGCAAGAAAATATTCACGTTAGTTTACACCTTTCATTTTAAAGCCGAGACTTTTAAGAAACTTTATGTTCTGTTTTGTCAGTTTTTCCAACTGCCTTCTCCGACGTCTCGACGATTTGAAAGCTCGCTGTTGACTGAGCACAGAAGTGGATGTCAAGCTGCCTATATAGTTTTCATGATTATTTATGATACTTATTACGATAAGGGTCTTATGTGCAACCTTACAATTATGACTTCTCCACGAAAATTTTTTAAATCATCATGTTGATCAATTATGCGCAGTTGTATGTAGTAAATGACTTGCCCAATGATAAGTAAGTAAATTACTTGTGATAGAACTTCAATAATTTTATATCCTGGTGGTACAGCAGGAAAAAATTCATGAACTTTGTGGACTTTTTTCCCGTTTATATTAGCTTCACTAGTAATGCTGCATTCAACTCGTCATGCATTCATCTTGAGAATTGCTACAGGAAAGTCTGAGTTGTGAGTCGAGTTATCTTGGAGGACTCGTTCAATGAATTCTTATAATCACCCTATGGATACTTTTAATCTAAAATTAATAGTATGACTACAAGTAAAAACGCTGCGAAGCGTATTATTATTAGGTTTAATAGTAATGCCTACAGCCTCTGGTTGTAAAACATTTACTAAAAATGACTTGATATCTCGTATTTCATAGCTACCAGTTGGAATAACTATCACCTGATCACACACATAAAATTTATAATTATTTTCGTCGATACAAGGGATTGAATTTAACGTTAGAATTTCTACTAAGCCAAGAACATATTTGTGTTTTGGTGACGTTTCAATGGGTGGAAAATACTGTGCTTCTAGGATTGAAAAAGTACCAGACAAACTAAGTTTCAATGTTTCTTCCATAACCGCCAATGTAAAACTAAGCTGTTTTCACTGTTTCAGGTGCTTATATATTTTGATAGGAATTTTGAACACAAATGACCGAAATATGAGAATCGAATTTTTTATATCGTTTGTGATTATACTGAACTTTATCGACACCCAATACAACATTAAATCAATAGGTGGCTGTAAATCTCCAAAACTGTCATAGTACATAATATTATTACCATTTTTTAGATACACCACCCAATGAATTCCAGACCCATTCTTATCATCAAGATTGACTATAGCAGTTTCGCGATATCGTGGCCCATTACTGGGTAAGTCATTTTGCATGAATACTGCACGATAACAGGAAATTTTTAAGATTTTAGCGAATTCTATCAAATCCACATTTGTTAAAGCTCATTGAGGCAATCTCACTTTTTCAGACATTTTTTTTTTAGACCTTTTCCTTATGGCTTCAAAATACTCCCAATCGAGTTTCATAGGGCTTAAGATAGAGCACTTTTCCAAAAGCAATAGTTTTCATAGTTTTATTATGCCTTTGAGTTTCTTGTAGATGCTTTTTCGCCGACTTAGCCGCGTTGACGCTCTTTATATTTCCCCCTATTCCATTAGCTATGGTGCCAGCTGAACTTAAGCCAGCAAAGAACAGAATCAAGGGTAATGCTCCACTAATTCGAGCAGGGAGACGTAAAATACGAAGGATTGTAATACGCTTTTTGCCACCTAATTTTTCAACTGCACTACTTTTAATGCACTACTGATTACTTTACAAGCATTTTTGCTCTTTGTATTTATTTCATGCGAGGCTGCATTAATAACTGCACTTAAAGCAGTATTGAGTTTGTTCTTTATACTGCATTTATTTTTCAAACATTTTTTCTTTTACTATTCCAAACCCATACCTAATTTACTCTCAAGCTTCATAGCACCTGTTATTAGAATTGCGGCTGCTTTTTCACCAATACTTAAATCTGAAGCTTTAACTCTTCGCCAAGCCCTCTCAGCTAAGATGTTATCTGCTATGTTTCTAGTCCAAAGATTGTTACGATTTTTCGAGTAAGATATATCATGCTCTTTGCATGCCGCGTCCAGATGATTGACTCCAGAATCCCCTCTAGCGAGATGTTCCGTAAGTTTGGTACCTGGAGCACAGTACAAATTGCCTGGCAAGTGAACTTCTACAGGTAAAGAATTTACGATTCTATTTACGAGTCCGTATCCTCTCTTAATATGTATGATCATTACTCTCCGGAGGTTAGATCATGACTGAGTATTAGTAAAAAAAATTGTCTCTGCTTATAGTCGGCAGATAATTTGCAATAAAACGTGTATAGTTACGACTAAGAGCAAGAGTATAAAACGCTGTCAATGTTTTTCTTGCAGTTCAGTTGTAATTGATACGTCATACAGTTTAGACATAAATATTAAAGAATAATATGTAAAATTACAAGTACAAAACATTGACGCTATTGTAAAACAAGAAAAACGGTTAAATCGTCAAGGTACGCTTCTTGCTGACAATATTCAAGCTGTATTTTGTGGTCCATCTAGCTGCGGTAAAACCAATAGTCTATGAGCACTGATAGTACATCCTCATAGAGTAAAGTTCGAAAATGTGTACGTGTATTCAAAGTCACTCAACCAACCAAAATATAAATTTTTGAAAGAGCTGTTGGAGCCTATACATGGTGTAAAATAGTTACCTTTTATTGAGCATGATGCGGTAGTATCTTCAGATGATCCACCAAATTATATCATGATTCTCGATTATATGACTTGTGAGGAGCAGGATAATGTAAAAGCATTTTTTTGCATGGGAAGACATAAAAATGTAGACTGCTTCTATTTTTGTCAATCGTACGCTCAAGTTTCAAAGCATCTCGTCAGAAATGATGTCAATATTTTAGCTTTGTTCCTCAAAGATGCAGTAAATTTGATACATGTGTATATTGATAACGTAAATTCAGATATGCCATACATACAATTCAAAAATTTCTGCTTCATCTGTTAGAATGATGATAGATTTGAATTTGCTGTAATTGACAAAGACAGACAAATAAATGATGGACGATACAGAAAAGGTTTCAATAACTTTGCCATAAATATAGGATGTAAATAATGTGATCTAAACAGTCCACTTTGGGACATTGGAACATAAACTTGTATGAACAAGAAAAAGACGTACCTCAACAATTAGTTAAGGAAAGAGATGTCGTTAAAAAAAAAAAAGACAGTTAATGTTTGGTAAAGATGAGGTAAAAAATATTCTGAGTGAAACTTTTAAGCCGATTAAAGATTTGCTTAGGAAAATCGTTACCAAAACTAAAAATAATGGTAAAAGAAGTAAGTCAGTAATTCATAATAATTTGAAAATTGATAAAGAATGTAAAATTGTTGAACAAGAGGATCAAGAAAGATATAGGGATAATAAAGATGGGGAAATGACGTTTTAGTCTGGTACTAGTGAAGACGATGATGAAATAGATAATACCATTCAAAATCTAACCAAGGACTGTATCCAGACAAATGGGAATTTAACTAGTAATTTATACTTACAAATACTTGATCAAAATAAGAAAAACCTGTTAGATTTGATGTATGGAGTACGAAAGGAAAATGGAATATACAAGCTGGGTGACTCACCACTACAATTTAAAAACAATTTAATTAAGATAAAAAACTTAAAATATCCAATAAGTAATGGATTAATGGATCTACTTGTAATGAAACTATCTCGATAAATCTCGTAATACAAAGAATGATTTAGAAAAATATTATATGATTTTAAAAATTTCGAGAGCACATAGAAAGAGATTTCGAAAATGGACCTATAAGAACACATATTAGCAATAAGTTTAATAAAATTATTGCTTCAATGTTTGATGTTATCGCTAGTAAAAAAGAAGGTTCATTGCTACCTCGTTATAAAATTGCTCGGGTGATGCAGGGAGTAGATGACGTACACGGGGATGATTCTAATGAGTTAGTGGATCGTTTATGCTTGCTTACGACTGTGAAATCGGCAGGAAATACAAGTCATGACAATAAAATTATATCGACAAGTATTCAAAAAAGGTTACACAGCAAATTCGTCGACCGAAATATTTACTATCACACGGGTAGCAGCAATAAATATAACGCCATATCATCTCAATGATTATTAAGATCAACCCATCTTCGGAGGTTTTTATGAGCAGGAACTATAGAAAAAGAAGAATCCAGATATTTACCTCGTGGAAAAGGTACTACAAAGACGCGGACAAGTAGTTTACGTCAAGTGGTTGGGCTTTAGTAATTCTCACAATACTTAGATTTATACATAATAATAACAACTTTAAAAAAGTAATATTATGTATCAAATCAATTTTTTTATGTGATTAGAGGTGTAGTCTAAAAATAAGAACTCAGAATTCAAAGAAAGTTTTTTATATTTATTCATTATTATGCATAAGTAAATGCAATATGGTCTCCAGTATGTATTCAAATGTAGACAAATGATTTAAATCTATTTACCTCTTCAAACATTTCATTACAGAATTTTTATTCTTATAGATAGCTGTACCTATTTTATGTGGTAAAAAGACTTGAAACTCGTCATGTAATTTAGCAAGTATTTTTCTTCCGAATCTCGTACTGACCTTTCTAAATTTAGTCACCATTTAGTTTCTATTTGATTCCATCTCATAAAGTCGTTTGGTGGGAGAATAGCCGCTGCTGTTGGAGATTTGAGATATTGAGCTCCGCGAAATCCATCTGTAACATAAGTGCATGTTATGATTATAAAAATTTAATAAAAAATAAAGTGTATCATACGAAAAATAAAATTATTCTTATTAGTTATGTATCGAGGCTTCTGAGACGGTGTATCGGTATCGTTTGGGGAATCAACTACTGATGGTTGCTTGATGGCTTTTGCTGTCTTTTAAGTCCGGTCCTACTTGAACCGCTGGTAAAGAATATAATGAGCTCTGCCGGCTGGGACGCTTCCTAATATAGAGCTAACCCCTCTACTGCAGCTACCCCCTCCATTTTTGGCGTCTCTACCGCAGCAACGTTTTCTTCCGCCACTTCTACCAGATTGACTGCTTTCTCCCCTCCAAGCTTTTCACTTAGATTTGCTGATTTCCCCTCCACTAAGCTGTAGTGACCCTATGGTAGGGTATCTGTATGTCCAGGCTAAAGATAGTGTCTATCGTTATGCGCACTCAACGCAATTTTTATTTCTTTTTCGGTAAAGAGCTGATGATGCCGTGATCTCATATTTTTTTGCCTTCGAATCATGCTACAGTTTACGTGCAAGCACTTAATGTAATCTTCAAAGGTTATCGTAGCCATAACTACTGAATTTTAAACACCTTTAGCTTCCTTCAATAATCTTTGATTTTCAATCTTTACACTATACATTTTACTTCTTAATCCTAAAATTTCCAACATAATTTGCCAATTACATTCATCCTTCATAAGGCCCACAATGTTTTTATTCTTACGAGGCACATTAAAATAAATATTTACAGGATAGTCCCATGTGTCGAATTCTCCGATATTACACGCATTATATTATAAATATTTATGTTCTCTATTGTGTACACAAGACTATGAGTATCTGTGTACACAAGTTTATTCTGGTCTCCAATTTCATTTTTTATAAGATCGTAATGTATTCGATATACAAGTCTCTTGGATAGGTCCAAGACAATCAGTTCAACCTATATTGGCTTTTTAATGCAAATCTTAGGACGAAATAGTTGTATAGCCACTAACTATTCGTCAAATATGTCACAGCTATGATAACTGGTCGAGCAATATGACTCTTAGTGCCATATCGCTCCTCTCACTTGTTATTAAGCCTAACATCAATACGTTTTCGTTCATTCTCAATGGTATTTCCACATACAGCATTATTGAATAACTTGTACACCATCTTCTTAAAGGCATTTCTCGCATTTTTACGCCTTTTACTATTAAAGTATCTGTATTCTTTCAACCATGGACTCTGATTAAACTGTAAAACTATGTGAATCTTCTTTGTACGAAGACCATTACTCACAGCCTGTGTGTGCGCGCACAAGTAAGTCACATAACGTTTATTATCGTACAGCGTAGTCACTATTTTTTTTTTTCTTGGATGCGGAAGGTGTAATGTGCTCAGCACAGCAAGGTAAATACATATAAGCATCGTTAAGAATTTTAGGGTACTCAAGATCGACTTGAAGTATATAACTGATTTTAGCATCATCTGCCCCGCTTAGAATATCCATCGAGTGAACATTTTTAATTCATCTAAAACCTTCGTAAGGCAAACGTTTGGGCATAGCCCAGCCGTAAAAACAATAACCATCATAATACATAAGATATTTTTTACTCTGATGGGCTTCATAGCCTTCTTTCATGGACGAATTATTGGCCATTGAATATTGATTACAACACTGGCTAATACCACCACGAATACCACGCTCGATTAGCATAACCATATCAATATCAGTCAACAATTCTTGTTATACCTGCAATAAAAATGGCATGTAAGTTTTAAAAGTAATTGGGAAAAAATTATATTTAGTACTAACCTTCGTAAATTTTATTATTGGATCCCATGTTAAGCCAGGCGTTGTATAATAATGAGCTGGATCCAATCATATGACTCAAGACAATGATTTCAAAATTTTTCGAATATTTCAGCAAGTAGCAGTACAATAGTCTTTAATTATAAGTCGGAGTATTGCCCATGGGTTAAAATATTAAAAGTATTCCAGATATTGTTAGCATGCTCATATTCTTCATCACTAATATTAGCTTCGTATAGACTACTGTAGAAGCTCTGTTTTGATGGAAGTTTCTTTCCCTTAGTTTTTCTAAGGAAAAACTTCAAACATAAGGGTATACACCTTTCTTGTTGAATGACTTTATCTGATCTATGGTATAATGATCATCATTCAAAAGTATTATTTTTCGTACTTTATGTTCATCTAAATAGGATGACAATGTTTCAAGAGACGAAGCCATAAACTTAAGCGAATCGATGAATCGAAGATTAATATCAGTTTCTTTCACATATTTTGTAAACAAAATATATTTTTCTTGTGTCACTGGTAAAAGCTGCATTTTCCCTGAAAAGCATGTTGCAAGTTCTTTTCTAAAAAAATGCGCATCATATCTACTTAAGTTATGGAAAATCACAGGTATTGTTCTCTAGTCTTAATAGATAATATAACACTTGTTATGAGCGGGACCGCGATAACTTCGAACAGAAAAAATAACAAATATGTACACTCATCAAACAAGAATTTTCATGATTAAAAAAGATACACTTACTTTCCAGTGAGGTGACAGTGATCTCTAAGTTTTTTATAATCCAAGCTGAAAGGTTTGTTACATTTATGACACAAAGACGCGTCGTCATATTTAAATTGTTCTTCAAGTGTCAAACTTATCATTTTAAGTGGATGTTTGTATAATTCTTCTAGTTCCAGAGCAAAAAGATAGCGAGCAATCTATCTGGCAGGTATTTGTTCATCTTCATAACTTTTTCTGTAACTTTTACATTCTGATTTACTATTGTCGTAAGAACACTTGACAAAATTACCAATACTAAATGCCTTGTGACTTTGATAGGCACAGTCACTCTTCACGGGTTCTAAGAACATTCAAAGTATGCATTTACAACGAATGATGCCCTGTTCTTGTAAGTGAAATTTTTGAACTGCAGAATATTATAATATTTTGTTATGTTGGGCAGTGTGATCTTAAACCTATTTAGAAGTTTGCAATCAACTTCATGCTCTTTCAACTTGCGTTTTGAAAATTATTGTCTTTTTTTATCATCGTCTTTTTGATAATCTACGTAAAAGCTTCCAATAAAGTTTAAGTGACTTTGAGAACTCTTGTGAACTAGCAGCAATATTATCAATCGCTTTCTCATAATCAAAAGAAAAATCTTCTTTAACTGAATATAATACGAAGGACTCTAGTAAATCTCGACTAGGAGTTGATCTTCATCTGTTCTATATAATTTTTAAAAGTTAAAATTTCTCTCACAGGAGACTTGAGTACAAAATATGGCAAGCACATACTTGTAGCAGCGGCCTTATAAAGTGCGTTCAAAGTTGCACTCACGTTATAATTATATATTGTACAGCGCAGCGCAAAAGAAGTATAGTACAGGGGTGGAATTGTGTAACTTTTCTTGCTTATACTTTAAAAATCAGGACAAACCTATTTCCATCTGAAAGACGCCATAAGCTGCCAGTCAGATAGGAATAGATTTTTCCAGATTTTTAAAGTTAAAGCAAGAAAATTTACGTAATAACACTGCTGGGATGATATTTAAAAAGCAAGCACAGTTGCGTCAACATTAATATACCTTTTATGTTTTTTTAATTTTAAAATCTTAATTTACAATAACTTTTTTACTAAAAAATAACTGTACCGTCATGATTTTCGTTTAAAAAATTTGTTCATTGAATGACCATTTTATTTTTTATTATAATTTTTTGGCCCAACTTGGCCTTATTTGGCCTCGCGTAGGGTGGCAATCGCCACCTAGCCACCCGGGCCAGTCCGGGCTTGCCTATCCCCTATCGAATGGTTCCAAAGACGAAGCTATTCTCAGACAGGGCAGATTCATCATGGTCATAGCTTTTTCAGCCACTTCTTTGACGTGAGAAACGTTTCTTATTGCACTTACTTCATTTATTCCATAAACATTAAATTTTTATTTTATTCTAACAACTTTAGATGCCTTCTAAAAAAGACCATCACCTACTTTGTCATAAATAGGTTTTTTTCATTCAACACATTCATAAAAATATACATCATTATTTACACCATGATCCGAGCAACCGCTGTCAAGCAGCCATAACTTTATTTACGCAACTAATAACTCCTATACTTGGCTCATTTACATCAGGGCTAACCTCAAATTCTGCATTAGAACTACTTGTATTACCGTCTGTGTTTTTATGCCCTTTTGGATTTTGCTACCAACCGCCAATTTTTATGGATAGAAATATAGAAAATGTGCTAAGAAAACTTTTTTTTTATCTAGAACTAGTAAAAATTTACTTTAACCATCGCATTTGACGGTGGTATGTTTTCAATCATCGAAAATTAATTTTTTGTTGTTCAATAATTTTTTAGTAGACCAAAAATATTTTTTAGTATCAAGTGCACTGATAAAAACGAGATAAAACATTATTGAGAACAGTGTAGAGTACAATACAAGAGTATTTCTTAAGATGCCCGACTATAATGGTTGTGTTCGTAACTTTTTTACATTTTAATTCATTTAAATCACATTATAGAGAAAACATACACAAAAACAATTACAGGTGAAGCATGTAAACAGAGAACATTTATCTATCATTTTTATCTCATATGGCCATGAATTTATAGTTGAGCACATTAAAAGACTACATGAATTTTCTCAGATTTATTCCAAGGGAAAATTTCTAGAAAACAATTGTTGAAAATTGTCATTTCAACGCAGTCTCTTATGAGAGAACGAGATAAAGATGCTTATTTATTTGAATTAAGGTACAATGGTAATTTATAAGAACAAACAAAAAAATTCCTGCAGATACCTTAGGATACGAGTAAGATGTTGAACAAAAAAAATCAAGCCTTGCCAGGGATTTTTTTTAAATATGAACGATTACAGTTACAGTTACATTATTCCGTAGGCTGCAAAAGGAGGTGAGCGGTAAAGGGGGCCTAGCTGCGCGGGCCGGGGGACTCCCCGTTCCTTGCCCCTCTGAGCGAAACTCCCAAACCTCCTTAAGAAATTTATTTGCTATAAAGTTGTTGTATTTCAGAAAAATGGTAATCATTTATTGGCTGCAATACATAAATTAATTATTAAACGATCCCAATAACCCAGATCCAATATTCCACGTTATATGTTTCCCTAAGTTAATAAAAAAAATATGTATGATGACGGTATTCGAAATGATGGTGTCAAACTTAAAAAAAATTGATAAGACAAGTTCTATACATTTTAACCAAAAATTTTATTGCCAAACGAAAGAGAAATAATACTTAAAAAATCGATTTGTATTTCAATTGCAACATAGAGAAAAAAAAAAAAAAAAAAAAAAAGCTAGGAATCGAAGACTAGAAGTTAAGCAGGAGCTAATGAATTATTCCATTAAGCTATCTTATGCTTCTGCAGAAAGGATTCAGGTGTCACATGTAAGTTGCAAGAAGGTGGGAGGGGCTTACGTTACAAGTAGGATCGGGGAGCTTCGACCAAAGTCCAGAAAGTCCAACCAAAGTGCATGGAGTCTAATGAAGTCCCTTAAAGTCTACGGAGTTCTGCTAGCCTTAGATGTTTGACTATGCTGAAGATTTTTATAGACTTCTGATGACTTTTGTGGGCTCGAAGGGACCTTTCATGACTTTGGAAGTAATTGTTCTGGGACTTTATACGGAGTGAGTGGCCCTTCGCTCTTAACATATTCTACTGTTTGGTCTGACTTTTTTAACATATTGATCAAGTCTCCAATGTAACTGATTGAACTAAGAAGCATTTTAACCATATAACATAGTCGTTCCTTTTCACATACATATGCAACAGCACTTTTTAAGTCATTAACTAATTTATCGAGTTTAGTAAAAAAGGCACTTGAACTTTTAAAGTCTTTTCGTTTAATTATTCGATCTAATTTGTACACAAATTTGTAGAGCAGTTGACTCTTTTGAGTACATCTCGTCGAATTTTTTCATTATCTCGTCCGCCGTATCTTTATCCTTCAGAAACTGTAACTGACCATTCTAAAGTTCACTATATACCACATTAGTTGCCTTGAAGTTCTTTTCGATCCACTCTTCTTTTTTATCTATCGTAACCATTGCTCTGGTTTCAACAACTTCACACTTTTTCAACTTGAGCATTCTAGTGATTCTCCTTTCCCAGCACTCGTAGTCATTTCCATCGAAGATAGAAATTTGTACTTCATCTGCCATCTTGGTGTCTTTCAATTTCTCTGTATCTTCTTCAGAACTACAATTTTTCAAAATAATACTTTTACAACTATTTTTACAAAAAAATTTCTCAGATTTCACAGTTGGATAATCACTTTCACTGATCTCAACTTTTTCGCAATTTTCCATGCACATGCTGGCTTGCAAAGGTCACGTCCCTCAAAGAAACACGTGAAATTTGTCATGAAATAATACCAACCACCAGCACTGCTACCCTGTTAGATATATTGGTTGACCGGCACGGTGGCGCAGCGGTAGAGTTGGAGGTTCGTCGATCTCTCGAAATTAAGCAGTGTACGGGCATGCAGTGTACGGTACTTGGTTCATGTCTCGCCGTTTGCCTAGAGGTTGGCTTCCGCTGTTTGATTTTAGGGAGTTCGATAAACTGTCTCTCTTATGATGCAAACAGCGTGAGCGGGATATGTGCAGGAGTTAGTCCTGGTGTTTATACGTAAACCCCTGGTCAGGACTCAGGCCATACACCGAGTTTTCCCTACCCCCTCCCCTTCCCATCTCTCTCCCGAGTGTCAAATACCGCAAAAAAAAGGACGTATGCCACTATAATATATAAAAAGTATATATAGGCGACAAGGTAGTGGATCAACCAGAATAATCCTACACTGAGAGAAGAAAAAGTGATAATAAACGTGGTACGTTAACTATTAACGTACAAATTACTTAAAGGTTTTAACCTCTTATACGTTTATGATTAACGTGTGAGTACGTTAAATATAAACGTAATGTGTTTAATGACGTAAAGAATTAAATTTTAAAATAATTATTTTTTTCCGTGTGAGAAATAAATAATAATGCTGTAAGTAATAATAATGATGATAAATATCACTATAATAATGATATTATTATTATTATCAGTAAACCAATATAATCCACTTTTAATTGTTTTTAAATTTTTTATTGTAAATATCTACAACTAATAACTTTCTTAAAGTAAGGAGTCTTATGCACTTGCATTGGTCTCAAAAATACATTAATATCAATTTTTAATGATTGAAGTGTTTTTTTATTTAAATGCATCTCATAGCATTGCATATAATTGTTATAACCCACCGTCTTATATGGAAATGCACGTTGAAACTCCAAATCATTTGACACTAACTTTTGCAGAATTACAACATCAAGTACCTCTAACTCTAATGTCAAAAACGCCCCCCACAAGTTGCAAATCAGGGTTATTTACGCACGGAATGGTATATGTTCATTTAGGATCCACTTTAACTCTATAACCTGCAATTACAATTACCTGTTAGAGTACATAAATGATGCTCCAATCCATATTCAATAAGGAAACTCTCCATTTCGTATCATTACTTTAAACAATAATTGTTTTTATCATCATATTGAGACGATCTGCACCACGGTATATTACACGACTTCGATGACAACAATGTACATACATGTATGATATATATACAGCATGCGTGCGGGAAACTTCAGAAAAGTTTATAGTTGTACTGGCTTATGTTACCTTGTAGAATACGACGAGTTCGTAATAAACGTATCTTCAGTTTAAAATAAGCGTGTGACGTTAATTATAAAATTTTGGTACGTTAATACTGACACTATCAGAAAATATAAGCACGACACTACGGCAGGTTAATAATGAACCTACCACGTTAATAGTCAGCGTTTACTTCTCTCAGTGTATAAACACTTAAAAAGATTGATTAAATAATGATTATTAAAATTTATAAAGATTACAAGTACTCTTCCCTCTGTACCGAGAGACCCGACAAGATCGTGCGCACTTAGCAATGGCCATGCTCAGTGTGTTCTCCTATAGTAGTTACATACCGCGCGCATACAACGGTGTCGCTCGCATCACTTGTGTACACTTTAATATGTGTCGACATCTAGTGACATTCTAGTAATATAAATTTGCCTACATTTAATAATTTTTTACGCAAGAAGTATTACATAATAATTTCACGACAGCAGTAGTTTATTCACAACAAATTTAGTATGAATACCAGTCCTTAGTTTTTTTACAGTGTACGACAACGTGTATTTTTACTAGAGGAGTAATCTCACTACATTTTGACTGTATTAGCGGATTAGCAAATTTAAAATATATACTTCTAACAAATCGCAGTCATTGCTGACGATAAGTTGCATCTTGTACACTAGTTTCGCAGATATTATATAGATTGATAAATATGATAAAAACAAGGAGTATATCTCAGAGGATTAGGGGAGCTACAGTAATGCCTACTGCAGCATTGTTGACAGAAAAATAGCATCAGCAGCTTCATCTCGTATTTACATACAGAACAATTAACATCTGTTATAGGTGCAGAAGATAAATGCTGATTCTGGAAGCCAGAACCTGCTATTACGATCACCATTCCGTACTTCGTACCTACAGTATTCAAGAAATGAGTGACATCTAACTTGCACAGTATTATTGTGGCATACAGCAAGGTCGGTCCGATTTATTTATGGCTAAACAATGTCCAGAATTTTTATAGATAAGAAAAATGTTATACAAGCTAGTTGACTACTGCACTCTCATCGTCTATAGAGTGATTACATATCTAATGACTTTTATACTTTTATAAAAATATGAATGTTTTATTACCAGAGCGACATTCCTAATGAAATAGTTAACTATTTGTCAAAGAAAGATGTAATTTTATTCCGTGATAAAAGAGGATAGTATAAAATACAAAATGATAGCTCAGTTGCTATAAGCTGACCATTCGGACTTACATTCACCGCTAAATTGACTAAAAAATTCATTCAAACTTAATTAAACTCCCGTACTACAACTTGTTCGATTATTCAATACTTAATATATAGAACAATGTGATTGCACACACACACACACGCTTAAAAAATAATTCTGTTCGAAAAATCGAGTATAGAAGCCGCGTTCTATATATTAAGTATTGAATAATCGA
>JAPYYV010000578.1:0-30600 GCA_030522625.1 Copidosoma aretas
ATCAAAAATGAGAGGCATAGGGCGCTATAGCTATAGAGTGCTAATTGGGTGATATACGTATAGAGTGCTATAAGCATTATAGGTATAGAGGGCTATGAGCTTAGGGTGTTATTGGTATAGGGTGTTATATTTATTAGAATATATATATATATATATATACTGGTAGGGCTCCGCCCCCCTGCGCGCTACGTGCGCCAACCCTCCAACAGTAGATTACTGACAATTGTTTACAAATGTTAAATGTATTTTAACGTATTTTACCAGTTATTACTATATTAGGACGTTAAACTATGTATGTCTTACTTAAATACAATGTCATATCAAAAATGATTTATACTATTTCTAATTGCTACTAAGTAATAGCGTTATCAATACTAAAAGTTTTCCCATTAAAATAAGCGGTTATTTAAGCGGAGAACGCATAATTTCAACTTTGAAAACACTGTTTCACACTAAAAAAAGTTAATTGTACATAGTTCTGAACTATCCTCTATCTATTGGTAGAAAACAAGTACAGAGTAGTTGTCGTTTAAAAAAAAAAAATTGATATTTAATATTAAAACAGTCTATAAAATTATCATTATAGAAACACACCATAAATTGATATAATTTGAAAAATATTCACATTTAAAATTTATCACTATTTAGAAACAGCTTGGAATAGAACAGTTTAATAGAAAAAGAATGATAGTTTAATTATTTATGAATTATATAATTTACCTCAGAATATGCTGAAGAACCTACAGGTTTAAATAAGAAAATTTCTGCAGGATTTCATATGGACTCAGCTAAACTAATTAATTTATAACATAACCTTTCCATATATTTCATTGTAAAAATTAGTATTCAGAAATGTATTTAAAACTTGTTCAAATTTTTTTTTATAAAACTTTACTACTTATTTCATATTTTCTCAAATTAACTAATTTTAAGTCCCTTTTTTAACATCTATCAATTTTAGTTATTAAGCTGTACATAATTTAAAACTACAAAGCCATGTTTGTGACACAATTCCTACTAGTTTAAAAAATACAAGTAATTCGCCTTCCCAACAGTCAATTATATATTTATGACGATGTCCGTGCCATTAAGAAAATATTAAAAATGAATCCGAATTTAATTAAAGAACACCTAGAAATTTTAACAATAATTCTAAATAAAAATACAATTTTAAAAAGTTGTAAATATCTATATAAAATTACAAAATCTCAAACCTTACCAGAATATAGAATGTATTATTTGCGTGAAAAAGGCAAAAATAATAGTAGATTTAATATACCTATAATAGCAGAGTGTGGTGCTGTAATAGTTTCTAAAAACAAAATATTCGATGATTCAGATGTATGTGTTTATCAGAAAAATCTTCCTAAAAATGTACCAACTCATACATATTAAGTACAAATTATTTAAAAATTGTAATAAAAAGAATAAAACAACTTAAATTGTACAATTATATATATACTGGTCGTCTTACAGACCAAAAATGTAAGATTCAATCCTTTATTAAAATCAGGAAGATTAACACAACAATTTTTTTTGCATGCTTATATTATGATTGGAAGTAATAGTATGATCTTATTAAGAAATGATGAAATAAATTTGTGTATCTAATTTTATTGAAGTTTATTAGATTATATTATCAAAAGTTCATCAAATATCACACATAATTTTTAAAAAATAAGATATAATAAAAGACCATTTTATTTAACCTTCAACGAATATAGGTGGACCACGATACATGCAATAGCATTATGAAGAAGCAATGGCAATTACGAGGAAATGTGTAAAATATAAAATAAATATATAATTATCTTTATAAAGGAAACGATAGAGCATTTTGTAAAATACATAAAGAATAAAACGTTAAACATGAAGTTTACAATAAAATTAAACAGTATATTGATGCAGGTTATTTAAGTCAAATAGGAGGAGTATGGCGCTTATAAGAATATCCTATATGCTGTAGGAGCCATGGCGTAGTTAAGTTGCCCATTCATCTTGAAAATAAACAAAAAAAGGTATTTGAAGAAAAAAAAATTTCTGAATCTGTAGATTATTATAAATCACAACTAACAAAATGGTTTGAATTAAATAAAATAGATGATTTTTCTAAAAATTTAAAGAACGTATATATTCCTAAATATTATATTTTCAATAAAGCAAAGAAAAAATGGGACAAGCGACGACGTTCTAGGAAACATAATGCAATCGGTGGAATAAATGTTTCTTCTCCAAAAGACCAAGAAAGATTTATTCTAAAATAAATAATAAATTAAAAAAAGATTGTAATCGATTTAAAGATTTCAAAACATATGAAGGAAAATTATACAGCAGTTTAAAAAAAAACAGCAATAACTATGGGACTTATTAAACATGATTTACGAATTTAAAACATTTTTGATAAAGCAAGGGTTACTATGCTACTGAATCAATTCAGAAAATTTTTTGCGTGGTTTTTACTTGCAGAAAATATTTAAGGTTCTAATATATGGAGAATATCTGCAGTAAATATTACTGAAAATTTCGTTGAAAATAAAAAAAATCAAGCTCTTTTACATATAAACAGTATTTTTGAATCAGAAAATAAGTCTCGTAAGAACTTTGATCTACCTACTCCAGAAAATTTTATTTTAGATGCGGAAAAGAATTGTGAAGAAATTAAATACAGTAAAAAAATGTTTAATGATTTGTACCCTAAATTAAACAAAGCAGAAAACTATATTTTTAGATGTTCATGTAATAGAAGTAATACGATTTGTTTTATTGATGGTCCAGGAGGATCTGGAAAATCATTTTTGTACAAAATATTAAATTATTATTGTGTTTAAAAAAAAAAAAAGATTTTATTTATTGCGTGGAAAGGTATTGCGTCAATTCTGCTTCCAAAAGTTATGACAAGTCATCGATCTTTCAAATTACGGTTGAAATTAAATAATATTGAGAGTTTATTTCTAGAATTTGTATTTATTTGAAAAAAATCAAGAGAAGTTGATATAATTATATAGGACAAAGCGTCAATGATACCGAAGAAAGCATTAGAAATTGTTGACAAAACTTTGAGAGATTTATGTAGCGATGACAAACCATTTGGAGGAAAATTAATAGTATTAGTAGGAGATTTCCGTCAAATTTAACAAGTTATCAAAAATAGTACTAGAAGGATAATAATTAAAAAAACAATAAAATCATCATATTTATGGAGATTATTCAATATTTTTCATTCAAATACGAACATTTGATCAATTGATAAAAATTTTCTAACATGTTGTTAAATATTGGAAACGAAATAATAAAAAAATTCAATATTCCAGACAATTAGATAACAACAGACGTTTGCTCGAAAATGTTTCGAAAAAATTTAAATTTAAATATGAAAAGTGCTTTATTAACTACTTATAATGAATACACTATTTTAAATTAATAAGTTTTAAAAATCGTATAGAAGGAGACAAAGTTACGTATTACAGTCATGACGAGGCAAAACACAAAGGAGTTGATAAATCTGATGATGATATTTATATTAATTTTCCCATAGAAGTATTTGATAACATTGGAGGAGGTCTTCCCCCGCATAAACTAAATTTGAAAATAGGAGCAATCGTTCTGTTAATAGAAAATTTAAATAATAATGATAGACTTTGTAATGACATGCGATTAAAAATAACCAAATAATTTCGATTTAACATTGATGTTGAATTAAATACGGGTGAAAAATTGGAAATAAAGTTTTTATACCTAGAAAAACATTACGTTTTGGAAACAATACTTCTTTAGCTTTTAAATTATACAGAAATCAATTTCCAATAATATTAGCATTTGCAATGACTATAAATAAATCTAATGGTTAGAGATTTGATAAAATAGGTCTTTAATTGAATAATCCCTTATTTTTTCATGGAGAATTATATGTAGCATTGTCCAAATGCAAAAATCCAATTAATAGATTTATACAATTGCACTCAAACGATAACAATAGTATTGTCTATATTGTTTGCGAGGAAATTTTCAATGATGTTAATTGATAATTGATTTACAATTAATTCTTATCGTTCATAATACAATTCGTTTAAAATTTTTTTCAATTTGAATCAGGATTTAAAATTGTAGTAGGCCTACTTATCTTGGTATCATGAAAGTTGTATGAAAAAGCTATAAAGTAACATTTGTCGTACAATGACTTAAGTTACTTTAAGCTAGTATAATGCTTATACTACCAAGACAAATGAGGAAACTACTATAAAAAAGCGCTCCTGAATGATTACCACAAGGTAAAGTGGAAGAATTATTTAAATAATAATTGCTTGAATTTTTAAACCTACACAATATTCCAAGTTCTATGATAATTGTTTAAAGATTTATAAAAATAAAATTATGCAACTGCTTGACTGAATAATAATAAATGATCAATTTGTATGCTTAAGTTAAAAGATTCTAGTTTTAATGTGAAAAATTTTTAAGCTTTTAAAGGGGACTGGTCAAAATCGAAAATTTTTTAAGTTTTTGAGGAGGGGGGGCTAATGAAAACCTGAAAATTTTCTAAGTTTTTTAGGGAAGGCTGGTGGAAGCCTGAAAAATTCATAAGTTCTAGAGGGCGATAGGGGGGTTGAGGGGGGAGGGTGCAGGGGGACACTGAAAAATTAGAAAAATGATTTTTTGCGTAAAATCACGGAGAAAACGATCGAATTTTTGATGGGTGGTTGAGGGGGGAGAAGGGGGTAAGGGGGGCTACAGACAATGGACGAGCATGCAAATAACGTAAAACTATGAAGAATTCACCCGTGAATTAAGAAGGGGTGGAAGGGGGATAAGGGGGGGTGAGAGGGGCCGAAATAATTTTGGCCTTATCACTATATATATATATATATATATATATATATATATATATATATACATATAGTAAGAGATATATGAATACAAAGTAATATGGATGAAATCTTTTTCGACCCCCCCTCATCACCTTCATCACCCACTCACTAAGCCTTACCTCAAATCACTGAAGAATTTGTTCGATATCTACGTATTTTGTAACACTGATTCGTTTATGGCCCCCTTAATACCTACTCGTCCCCTCCTTCGGCTCCTATCAAAATTCGATGGTTTTCACCGTCATTTTGCGTAAAAAATCATTTTTACAATTTTTCAGGGCCCCTCTTGAGCCCCCTAACTCAATCCATCCTCTATCCCCCCCTTAAACACTTAGAAACTTTTCACAATTTGTCAGCCTCCTTTAAAAACTTAGGAAATTTTCAGGATCTGTCGACCTAACCCCCTAAAAAACTCATAAATTTTCGCCCGATGCCTATTTTTATAGCCAAATATCGCTGAAGTCAGCCGAAAGACACTATATCACAGAACTTGGCCGAAATAAGACAAGGAAAACAGACAAGGAATTCTTATCACAGACATACCACCTTAAGAAAACCCTCTTACATCGCCAAACATTGACGAAAACACCCGATCGTAGCCGAAGCCGTTCCTGTACAGCCCCTTGGCATTTTTTATTTTTCCCGCACCATGTATGTAATAAATAGAAATGACAGTTATAAGAGTTATAACACCGATCACTGCAGACCCGTACGCTCTAGCTCAATACGAAAAAAACCTATGATACAAATCAAGTACCTGCAACTAAATAACCAAATAAACTCCCACGCTTATGTTAATTGACAGATCATTTATTTACTAATTATTAGTATAAACCTGATAATCTATTTTATTTTAGAATAAACTACATGTGGCCATAACAAACTGTTACAAGAATGGAGCAAAGCAACTGATTCATGCAGATGGTGCAAAAAAAATGCATTTGCAAATCATAATTGTGCTGAAATCTAGCAAACCATATCTAAACAGTGATAAGCTAAGATCTTTCAATAGGATACCATGTCGTTTGTAATAAAATATCATTGGAAATATAATTCTGTTTATTATACTTACTGTGAAGGTGTATTATACTTATAATTATGATGTAGATGGACAAGGTAAGCTTGATAGCACATGCTTTTGACGAGGTGGAAAAATAATCAGACTTTACTACAACTAAGCTCTTTATTTGTCAAAAATAAAAAATCTAGTTTAACACAATTTCCTACTACTACTTAAAAAATAGCTGAGTTGGCTCTGCTGAGACAGGTAAGGAAAAACGTCAACGTCAGTTATATAGCTGATGAAACACATACTTAGAAGCCAGTAAAATTCAGCTAAATACGGAATACAAATAAAATAAAACCAAAGCGACTAAGACCAAACAACATCGAACAGATCAACTGACTCATGTAAATGGTAAAAAGAAAACCAGGCATTTGCAAACCAACATTACGTAGTAATCTAGCAAAATATAACTCAGACGTGATTGGATAAGAAGCCCTCATCACGAACACTGTTATTTTCATACAAAATGTGATTATTACTATTTTTCGTGTATAATATTTCTTATATAGGTGTATGAGCTTTTCATCATGATTTTAACAGACAAGGTTCGCTGAATAGCACATGAATTTCACAACAGCGAGATCCCATTAGATTTAGGGCTAGTAAGCTCCATGTTTGCCAAAAAAACATGTGTTTTTTGATACAATGTTTTACTACTACGTCAAAAATTAGAAACTTTGTTTTACTGTAGGGGAATATAAAAAATGTGACAAAAAGTAATACCGCTGATAAAGAAGATAATAGATCAGGGAAAAGTGAACTATACATTAATATTTAATTTGAATGAATTTAAACTAACTTAAATAAATCCAGATAATGACATTAACTCGGAAAAATACAAAACATTTTATTTAATAATTTATTAACTGTTATAGATTAATTTCATAAAATTGTTAAATTAAAATAATTGATTATTGTCAAGACTATTTATTGGTTTTACTGATTAAATTATTAGAGGAAGGGGTTGTTATAATTATATCATTAATAATTATAGTATCGTGTGTGTGTAGTAAGCATAAAAAAAAGTAAAATTAATGTATGAAAAGACGTTTTAAAACTTAGGAACTAATGTATTGAATTATACTTCTTCGGCAAATAGTATATGTAGATGCGGCTGATTTAGCACATAGAGAAGTCGATGCGGCTGATTCCGCAGTAATGTGTTTGGCGATGATCCCAGCACTTATTTACAAAAAGTAGAAATTTATTTCTACTTTATGTAAAAAGATATTTTAATGGTCTTTCAGTGGGAGAAGTTTAGATGTCAAAGAAAGTTTATTTATTAAGTCAAAACCCGCTGATTGCATCGGTGTCATAATTTACCGCCCTTAACCTAAAAAATTAGGATATCTTTGCTATCAAAAATTACAAAAATGGCAAATTATAAACAACCTATTATAAAGCAACCCAAAAACATCCTTTATTTGGAACTATAATCAATGACTTAAACATTAAAGTATTTACTGTATTATAGTAAAATTCGTAAGCTATCACATGGTACCTCCAAAAATATATATAAAAATAAAAAAATATCAAGTATACCGCAGAATAATAATCGGTTAGTAGTATTAGAAAGGTTGTTGCCGAGAATTATCTTTTTTTTTGTTAAAACGTAATGCACACGTATTAAATGTTTTTCAATTGTAATCCAAGTACTCATGAACGAATCGTATTTTACGACGTAATTGTAATCATGTTATCATACAGATATACAGTTCATATCTTATTATTTAAAACATTCTTTACATATACCAACAAAAAATTAATTTGATAATCATTTATTATATAAATTATAGCAGTTGATGTTTTTTCAAAAAAAATATGAATACTTATGATGGTACTAGCACACATACGTTCATAACACCAGTGATACGAAATAAGACAAAAATATTCCAGTTAGCAGAACTATTCACTGTAGCTAAGTAAATATTCTTTAGCGATGTATTAAAGGTGGTGTTATTATAGTTGGAATGAAGATAATTAGTAATTTAGTGTAGTTTTAAAACATATTTCAATATTTAATGAATAAAGAAATCATCTTGCTTAAAATTAGAATAATGATCATCTGGTAGTACTGTTTAATTTGAAATGCGGTTGTATTAAATGTAAGAAAATGCAAAGTAAGTCAAAAATTAAATTATTAAATAATAAAATATTTTTTAATGAATTAGACGCAATGTTTATAGCATAGCTAACCAATAGAAAATCGTATAATAGAACAAATTATAAAAAAAAGTGTAATTGTCAAAGTTTTGAATAACACATTTTTTAAAATCGTCCGAATTAAGTAACGAATTAGTAATTTATTTAATAATTACTACATTATTAGAATGAAAAAATATTTCTATACGAATATTAATTATTATCTAAAAAAGCTGGTAACAGAAAAATTTCATTGGAAAATGATGTTGGGAACATAAAAATTTTCTGGAAATTGAAATAATCTTTTAAAAGAGTATAGGAATACATTGTGTGCAATTTATTGTATAAAAAATACAAATAACCATAAGCAGTTGCAAAATAACTCCTTCAAAGATAAAGTTCTTTCAACATAATGTGCTTCTAAAGTAAGGTAAAAAAAGAATAAGTTATAAAAGTCATGCTCCAAAACCATTATGTACATTGTGATTATAATGTACTTCTGTTTAAGGTCTTAGTTTTGATGAGCAAAATGAACATTAATTGTTAAAAAAAGCAAGGTATCCCCGCAACAATTAGTCGCATAGTAAATTTTTTTTCTATAGAAATTAGCAGAAAATTAAAGGAAATTGGATAAGATAAAGACAATTGTCTAATTGTATTAAAACTAAGACATAAAAGATATGACATAAGGCTTAAAATCGATTTTATTGCAAGAATGTTAGTTAAATACGATAAAATTATAAATTTTATGATTTAATAATGAAATATACTATTATGTTGGTATGTACAATCAAATACGGCGATGTACGATCCTTTAAGGATTGTAAAACAAATTAAAACCTTTAAGTTATTTTCGTAGCAAATTCAGTTGTTCGTAAACTATCCAGCAGATCAAGTAAAGTTTATAAGTTCAACTTGTACATAGTGTAAACTACATGTTGATAAATTTTAAGTATCATAATTGGTTCTAACAATAGATATTCGAATAAAACGAAAAAGAAGATTTTCGTGGATTTTTGTCATTTTGACTATTAGTGACAGAAATTTTTTTTACTAAATTTAAGATAAATTAGTGGGCTAATACTCTTAATAAAACATTTTGCTCTACGGCCCTTTGTATTTATTATATTTAATGAAATCTGAAAAAACACCCATTTCCTGCAGTAAGTTTGTTAATAACTTAAACTACAATGGTCTATTTATGTTTTAAGATAATAATAAAAATAAAACAATATTTACATCCAAGTAACGAAAAAAATTAAAATGAATTTTACTAAAGTAAGTTCCCCCCCCCCCCCCAATAGAAAAACCGCTGCCAATTTATTGGCTCAGAACTTCTTATATCACATGGTCTTAATCTTTTCCACAGACATCCTCATTATATTACTTTGTTTCTAAATCCAGTAATGTCATCATTTGAAAAATTTTATCTTATGATCTTTGACCTTAAAATATTCTTAACATAAAATATTGAAATATAATATAAAATTAAAATTAGATCGATTTTCCCAAATCAATCAAAATGAACTAAAATTAAATTAATTTTTTTTTTACATTGAATTAAAGTAAAATTATTGGGCCAATCAAATTGATATATTCATCAATTACATATGTATTTTTATGGGATACTCCGTAAAAAGAATATGTTGTAGCCATTTCACAATTGGATCCATATTTTATTAATATCGGAAAAAAGACTTCTTAGAAATCACTAATAACGTATGTACATACATACATATATATAAATACATCAATACATACAGAAGTATACATAGAGACACATATGAATTGACAATTGTTTCTGTAGTTATAGGTGGAAAAATTCGATCAAAATTTCAAAAAATATACAGCTGGACACATAAATTGTTATTTTTTTCTTTTTGTAACAATAAGTATGAAAATAAAGACAAATAAATAAGCCCAGGACTAATAAAATCAGTCAAACCAATCTTGAGATATGACTAATTATATACATTCTCCAGTTACACCCACGCACCCACGCACACCCAGATAATAAATTTTTTTTATTTCATCTTAATACGTTCTTTTGTATATAATTTAATGAACTTTCGGAATGTCTATCATCAAATATACTAAACCAAGGAATCCAGAAACAAAAAAAGCCTTGATAGATCAAAGTTAAATAGAGAAATCCTCAGATATAATTAATTATTTACATTCCTTTTTTACAGCCACTTACGCCCAGCTACTAAATTGTTTTAATTTCATCTTAATACGCTTTTTTATGTAAAATTCAATGATCTTCTAAAATTTTTACAGTCAAATATTATAAAATAACAATAGATAGCTTATACTGTTAATATTGTTGTAAATAGCTTTATAGTTTCGAAAATAGTACAGATCAAAATGTAAAAAAAAAATTAAGTTACGAAAATTTTTTTCTCAATAAGTAATTTGTATTCAGAAAAAGAAAGATCATCCTAAAATTATTTAAAACAGCAAAAAAAGTTCTGAGTTACCACTGATTATTTACATTCGCTATTTGCACCCACTAACACCCAGCTACTAATTTTTTTCAATTTCAACTAATTACGGTTTTTTGTGTAAAATTTAATGAGCTTTTAGAATTATCATCGTAAAATATCATAAAATAACAATATATAGCTTAAAAATCAAGTTTTTCGAAAAAACCGAAAAAATAAAAAAATATAGATTTCTAGCAAAACTCAAACTGTTTTGTAGCGGTGATAGGAATCCAGAAATAAAAAAAAAGCCTTTTTGGATCGAAGTCGGATAGACAAATCATTAGATATGACTGATTATATACATTTCTATTTTACACCCACTTACGCCCAGCTACTAAATTGTTTTAATTTTAACTAAATATGATTTTTTACGTAAAATTAAATAATCTGCTAGAATTTATATAGTAAAATATTCTAAAATAACAACAAGCAGCTGATGAATCAACTTTTAAGAAAACATTAATTTTAAAAAATCGATTAAATTAAAATAAATATTAAATATACAGCAAAAAGCAAAACTCAAATTATGTTTTAGCGGAGATAGGAATCCAGAAACAAAAAAAAATTCCTGGTGGATCGAAATCGGTTAAGAAAAGCCTGAGATACAACTAATTACACACACACACACACACACACACACACACACACACACACACACACACACACACACACAACACACACACATTCACACATCACGCACATACTAACACACAAACATACTAATACAATCAAAGAGAGAGAGAGAGAGCGAGAGAGAGAGAGAGAGATACGTACATTGTCAAAAAATGACGTATATAGATTCTCCACTTCATTAAGCGTGTTTATGACATGTTTTTTCGAAATCTTATTTTTCGTCTATTGCAAAGCTTATAATAATTTGATAAAAAAATTATAGAAAAAATAATAAAGATATAGTAGAATATCTTATTCGCAGCTCCCACTCCTTTGTATTCGTCTGTCAGCTATAGCACAATTTTATATTCGAATTTCTTGATTAGCACACCACTACCCCAACTTAACCTAGTCTAAACCTAATCAGCCACCCCCTAAGTCCATACCTAATTTTTGGTTTCTTTTCTCTGCAAAATTATCCTAATATTATTTTCTACATTTCTTAATTCTCGTGATTAGGTATAGTATTTTTATACGCTTTGTTCTAAATATATACTCTAGTTAACATTTCATTACACAGTTGTTAATATAAATTAAATCATATATCTTATTTATTTTTTATCTATATATTCCAAAACTCTCATATGGCATATAAACAAGTGATCTGAACTTTTTCTTCGTTATAATAAATTATATTAATCTACAAAATTCTCTAAATATAATAAAATGTATACGACAATATATACATTTGTGTGATGAACCAAATCGTATATTATGATAAAACAATTACAACAATGAAATTCATTACAAATAAATTTTTTTGTGAAGCCATAATATTATGCCGTAGCTCAAAAATTATCGGAATATTGAAAATTTTACTATGAAGTAATCAAAAATTGATTTATATAGAAAAGTTTTACCTAAAAAGCCAGGAGGATCGATCAAAACGGCACAAGCAGTCTCTGGACCCCCGGTCGGAACGAAGTTCCTTTGGTTTTTTAGTAGACTTTTGCTATACAGTCATTATAATTTATATATTTATAACTTGAAACATAAGAACCAGAGACCGATAAATGAAAAGTAAACGCTTCCATTATTCGTCTAATTATACCTTAGCTGTAACAGGGGCCCAGCTAAGCTCTTATTACAGCCATTTCTCGATTTCAGCAATATGCAGCAGTATAGAGGGGGGCTATATACATATACATACATGTATATGTATAGAGCTAGAGCAGCAGTGCAGCGCATTATCATCGATATTATCGTGTGCACGGAAGAGAGAGACACGGACAAGCAGAGTAGCAGACTGCAGCAGTGTAGTAGACCTATACCTACATGTGTACACATACACACAAATATATGGATATACTGTATCGTACGGTACTTGCTCCGTGCCATGATAGTGCATACTGCAGACAGCAGTCAGCAGAGGTAAAGGTGAGTGCGCAAGCCTGTCCATTTGTCTCTCTCTGCATAAGACTCAGAGTAGGTCCCTATAGTGTCGGGAAAAGATCTTGTTACACTTTTTTGGTCCAAGCCACCATCCAACCAAAGCTGGTGACGCGAGATAAGGAACTTCGTTCCAAAATTACTTTTCGATATCTTATAAATATAATTTAAAAACACATTTATGATCATCATTTCAATAAACTTATAATTATTCAAAATTGTTTTTATAAAAACAAATTTCATCAAAGTTATCTGATTTTTGCAAAAAAAAAAAATTCCTTAGGTGCAGGTAAATTGAAGGATTAGCTAGACTATCATACTAGAGTGATAATTCTATTTATTTATAAAAGAGCTAGATCTCCTACATCTAATACATAATTTTTTGTGAAATGGTTTTTATATTCATACAAAATAATGTCACCAGAAATATTCTCCAAAATTAAAAATTTTGCAAAAAATAATTATAAACCATAAAACAACATGACAGTAGCTTCTACTTTGAAAATTTTATGATTTTTAGTGTAATGCTAGATTAGTCAAATAGCTATAGAGTTACTATGAAATGATTTATTACAAATATTATTATATGTTCTTGAATAATTGAATAATGAAAATCATTGATTCTTATGCAATATCAGTTTTGAATGAAAACGTTAATTATATTGCAAAAGAAAAATATTTATTAGTACAGTATCAGTGTTTTTAATTTTGTATTACATTATTTTAAAAAATTTTAAACTATTTATAAAACATACACATATAATATATTTTTTCTAATTTAAAAAAAAATTCAAGTGTTTTTTACCAAATTTATTTTTAGTATGCACGATGAACATGATTTGTATGAAAATAATCTATAAAAAAAAATTAAAATTATAAGAATAAGAAAATTAAAAAGAATATTTGATAATGAATTAAATATAGGGTATGATAGAAATAAAAGAAAAAACAGAGGAAAAAAGAAAGAATAAAATAATAATTTTTGTATCGAATGTAAATTTAGAGGGTTGTGCGCGGAGCGCGTAAAGGGCGCGCACAGGGGCCAAAAAGTAATTTTTTCGTCTCAAAATCAAATGTCTCTCGAACAGAGAGAGACAGCACCAAAATTCTTCTTAAAGCGTTCAGGTCTTTGGATAAAGATTGGAGAAAAATCAAAAGCAATAAGGTTGATTAGCTTCCTAACTTCGAAAAATTGCTTTAGACCTGATTTTTTTGGTAAAAATTCAGAGAATTGGTCAAAAAAGACAAGAAAAATTACAGTTACACACCAAAAACGTTAATATTTTATTATTATAGTGCCGTATATGTACAGTATGTTAAATTCGACCTTTCTAATTGCTTGACATTACCTTAAACGGCCCAATACTGACTTTTGCGATTTTTATCATTTTATGTGGCTTAGGAATTCATCAAAATGATTAAACTAATAATTAAAATACAATACTACTCCTATTTATATAAGTCGTGATAAAGAGCAAATTATAAATATTTTACTAATTGTCCCTAGTTAGCTGTGTTAAAGGGTTTTGAAGTTATTTATTTAAGTATTTTTGGAATCAATGGAAATTATTGTTCTACTAACAACAAGTCAAAAATATTTTTAATTTTTTTTTGATACATGAATAAATAATCAATAAATAATCGACTAATCACCCTCTGTATCACTGGGTTAAATTTTTTTCGGTCATGGGGATTTTAGACTTAGGTTATAGGGTGGTTTTGGTTTTTATGGCTTGGGTTTAATATAATCATATTATATGTAACCGGGAAACTGACCATTCGTCAATTTTATTATGCGCTACCGAGTAACTGACCATTCGTCAATTGTATTATGGAAAACGGAGTAACGGTCCATTACTCGTGCAGTCCCCTTTCCCAATCCCTTGATGACGATCCTCTCCCTAGCTTATACTCGTAATTACACGAATCAGATCTGAAAAAAGGTACTGAATAGTATTCCTTTTTTCCCGACTTACATAAATCGGCTCGATGGTAATAAAATAATAACTTTTTTGGTGTGTAACTGAAATTCTTCTTCTTATTTTTGACAAATTTCCTGAATTTTCACAAAAAAATCAGATTAAGAGCCATTTTTTGAGGTTAGAAAGCTGTTTTACGTGCTTTTTGATAATTTTCTGCACTTACTATCGAATATCCGGAATGCACTATTGAAATTCTGCGTTATAAAAAAAAATACCTAAACTGAACACCATGGAATCCGTTACAGTCGCAATACTTAAGTTTTGGGTTATTTGAGGTTATGCCAAGCAATTGCAAGGGAAAAATTAAACATACTGTACATAAATTTGCATGATAGTAATAATAACTTTTTTGGTTGTTGACTGTAATTTTTATTGTCATTTTTGACCAATTTTCTGAATCTTCACCAAAAAATATCAAGTTTAGGGCAATTTTTCGAGGTTAGAGACCTGTTCAACCTTATCGCTTATGATTTTTCTTTAATCAATATCCAAAGACCTGAACGATGCAAAAAGAGTTTCGGCGCTGTCTATCTCCGTTCGAGAGATATTTGATTTTGGGACAAAAAAATCACTCTTAGCCCACAGTGGGGCGTAGCCCTACTAGTATATATATAGCGCTACAAGCATAGGGTAGTATAGAGCGCTATAAGCATTATTGGTGCAGAGCACTTGTAGGGGGGTAAGGTATAGAGCGCTAGAAGTATTATAGATAGAGAACGCTAGGTAGGGTGGTATATGTATTGAGCGCTTTTAGCATGGTGCAGTATACAGCGCTATGAGCGTTATCGGTATAGAGCGCTTATACGGTGGCATAGGTATAGGGTGGTATAGAGCGCTATGAGGGTGTTGCATGTGATTATAGCGTCTTGAAGGAGCCGTCACGCGGTCTGAGGTGGAAGTGTAGCTCTTGCAAGGAAAAAGTTAGGCTTTGTAAATTCACGGCCACCGTGCGTGGGCCTAGGGCCCCCAAAGTTCAATGGGCCCTGAGGTATTGAAAAATTTAAGAAAAATATTTTAAAACTTCTTTATGTCGGATGAATTAAAAAAATAAATTGCTTGAAACATGTTCAACATAAATCTAAAGAATTCAATAACTTGACATGTAACTAAGATGAAGTAAAAAAATTACTTATCATTGTTTATTAATAATACTAACAATATTTACCCAAGAAATTATAATCAATGATACAAATAATAATCAAATTAAAATAGATTAAATGTAAAACAGGGGTATATATTGAAATGCATAAATAAATAATATTTTTAAATGTATAATGTTAGTTTGAGAGTCAAAATTTTTTTTCATGTATAGGAAAGTTATGTTGAAAATAAATAAATACGATATGATACTGAAATAATGCTTATTCGAAAACTGTGGTAAGGTTTTGACATCATCATTGATAAATCCCGCGTTATCACTGACTTTATGATAACAATTATATTGAGTTACCGATTGTTATTCACAAACGCTTATTACTTTACCTCAGGTTCCTTGTTTCGCCGTTTTAAATTGACGTACTATTTGTCTAACTTGATGATTTAAACAGTTCATAACAAAATTAAGCGAAAATGATAGATTGATTTTTTATAACAAATTGCTGTCATTTTTTTGTAAACTTTTGTTTTCAATTAACACCAGATAAGACGATTGCTTTCTTTGTAGTCACATCAAAATGACGTATAATGTTGCCCAACCAAAGTACAGAACAAATCATTAGCAACCTGTGTCTATATTTAGCATCTTTTTTGCGTAAACAGTTTGCTGTTGTTTAGCTGCGAGTAATGAAGCAAAGTTATGTCAAGTACAAATTAGTCAGCGACTGCTGCTGTTTTGCTTTCAAGCCGGACAAAGGGAAGTCGGCCCCAAAAAATGCCTACCGCGATGTTTCTGCATATTTAGATGCGTTTCGATATTTTATTTTAATGTACCCAAATTTTAACAGCTAAAAAACTCCCTTTTGTTGTTAAATCGGCCGTAAAATTAGCAAATACGTGGTTTTCCGTGATTACACATTTTTCGCGATGGTTTATCAAATAATGATTTGAATAAAAGTTTTTAGACATTAAAAAATCTACAAAATTAGCTAAGATGCGTTTCAATTAAATATTTTGTATTTTTACAAATCGCAAGAAACTGCTAAAAATCGATGTTTTTGAAAATATTTTTTGTAAAAAACACCTGTAAGCGTAGGCTTACTAAATTTTAGTGAATTTAAGGGACTTATATATAGTATAAGTGGTTTTTTTTAAAGATGTTACACATTTTTGGCACAAAGTCATTTATTTATTAAAAAAGCACTTATTTGCAACTTAATTATTAGAGCTCTGGAAAGTCGTAGACTGTCATACCTGGGCTTGTCTACTTCTTTAAGAGTTGTACCTCCGATCTGTTTTCATGGCTAATCGTTTTCTGTAAAAAGTGCTTTCCAAAAAAAGTTGAAAAAAGTGCTTTGTTTCAAAGTGAAATAACGCAACAAATTTTCATGCAATCGGTTTGCGAGTTTTTTTTATCAGAAAGGTATGATTTTTCTCTATTTTTTTTTAAGAAAAAGGATCTATACGATCGATAGAAGCTAAGATAATTTTGTTTTTTGTAAAAATTCCTGATGCCTTTTTTTGCAACATGAAAGGCTGACATTTTGTGAGGTTATAATTTAATATTTGTATTTTTTTTCAAAATTTTCACATGTCGTGGCAATGGCACAGACTTTTTGTACGTTGATGTTTACTTAAACGGTTGGTTTGGTCGGTAAAGTAGGGATGGCTGGCACAAAGTGCGTGCAAAATAAAATCGGGCATTTAAAATCGTATGCGCTGGAAAAAATGATGTTTTCTCAGGTTCCCGTTGCCGCACAAAAAGTTATAACTAACCGATTTGGGGTAGCTTGGCAAAATAAGACAAAATTCAGCATCTGTTTTGCAAAAAAAAAAAAAATAATAATAATTTCACAATCAACCGATACCTGTGTCTTGTGCAATTGCTTCTTTTTTATTTGATTTTGATGGTTTTCTCTACTATAGTGTAGTTGGAAATGCTATTTCATGATATGCAATACATATTAACATTAATAAGGCACCAAACTATAGAAACAATGTATGTTTTACAGTTTTCTATCTTTTTTATTTGAATACAAGTAGGTTATTTTATTACAATTGAGTAGCACATCCAAAAAATTTCTTAAAAAACAGGTTTTTTAAAAAAAATTACAAACAATCGCGTTTTACAAACATTCACAGGAATAATTTATATCAGCATGACTTATGTATGTTTGGCTTGCTTTGTATTTGGCGATACGTTTACTTCTGATGCATCAGACGTAACTGATTATTTTATACTGTCGCTCTTACAATCGCTTTCAGTATTGTAATCAGAAGTTCTAGTTTTTTCAATTATTAAATGATATGGTCACGTTCAATGCCGTCAAACTCTGCAGAATTGGTAGAAATACTAATATTTAATGGTTCAATATTAAATCAATTGCGTTCTTGGCAGCTACTGCATAGATCGGTACAAAACGAGCCATGTTTTTTGCTACTGCACTGTTTGGATTTGCACCCTTTTTCGCACCTGCAATTTATTTGTTGCAATAGGGTATCTGGTATCACAGCTATATCTGACTTTTTGGGCTGTAACCCGTAACTGGAGACAATTTAGCCCCACTCAGTTGGATAGAATTTATTGTCACGCCATGTTTGCACTTGATGATATGTTCTAAATGGGTGTTTCTTCGCTGCGGATTCAGTTGGCGGTAGTTCCTATATTGTAAAAGATCTTTTTGATGCGTCTTGTTTGAACCGCACGTAACTTAACTTATTATGTCAAATTAAGTAGTTACTGGGTATGTCCGTCGCATGTACGGATTAACCTCAAATAAGAGGTGTACATAATAAGTTGTAGCTAATAGTGTTTATTGTGCAAAAATACTACTCAAAGTATCACAGATTAAGCCATGTAGTTAAAAATTATTCTAGAACACTAATCATCATTTCTATTCAACAGCTGATAAGATTTACCGTAAAACATGCTGGAGAGCAGATTAAGCAATAATATTTCTTTGCACGATAAGAAGTATCGCATGCGATGAACTTAAAAGATGCTCCCCAGTTTAAATGAGACACATGGGCACTGCTTTGCACGACAGTACTATAGGATTTGTAGCGAATAAGAGCGTAAGAGGAGGAACTGAAATTTAAATACGTAAAGCGATCGTATGATAGTTATGAAATAGTAATATTATTTTTTTTTCTATTTATTTTTTTTTTTTACTGTCTATTTCCTACCCGTACACCAGTTACAACTGATTTTCACGGGCACCCTCTACCACCTCTGTCTGGAGGGTGTTGATCCTAAACCCCAACTAACTTATCCCCTCTATTCCCCACCTTTCCCAGCCAGTCCCGCATTTACCCAGAGCGTACCAAGGCTTTTAACCCCCTGGGTCGTCCTGTGGTGCAGGAAAACCTCTTCCATTAGGGAAAAACCTACACCAGGATCAGCCGCGGGACTTGGGAACAAATCCTAGCCGGAAACAGATTTGAAAAAATTCTGCACCGACCGGGATTCGAACCCTCACCCCACTTCAGCAGCCGTACCTCAGACTTGCGCCTTAGCCAACTGTGCTACGACTGCTCCTTATGAAATAGTAATATATCATATAATAGAAAAACGTTTGCGTTACGTGTGAGACACAGCATAAGTGAAAACTCCAAATGTAGTTAAAATATGTATATGTTAGAAAAAAAGCAAGAGCTCGCGGGCAAAAAAATCTTCCTTATAAAGATTTTGCGTTTTAGACAATAATATTTAAGGTTGCCTTTTCGCAAAAAAAAAAAAAAATATATGCTGCATGTTTGTAATAAATTTCTTAGCATGCTATAATTTTTTTCAAAATTTTTTCTCTTTATCTCATTAAGATACTTAAGAAACAGTAAAATATTAAGTTTATGTATTTATCTAATAATTCTTCACCTCTCTATTTGTGCGCCATTTTATTATAATAAATATAATACCTCAAAACTTATTTCTTATTTAGGATGATGTTTCCTAACCATTCTTTTTTTTAATACCCTTCACTTATATCGAACTAGCATCTTCTAACATCTTTTTTCCCTAGCTTGCTCTGAAACAGGCTAATGATTTTGATCGAGTGACGATAATACTTATACCTTTGCTCAATAAAAGAGGATAAAATTCGACCGTCAGAGGGTAGACTCCTTACAAACTCCTCATTTTGCCGTATCTGCCAAGCCTGCCCTCTGGTGACCAACTATGATACTCTTTCTTGATATACAGTTGCGCATGCAGCAACGAAAAGTGCAGTGTCGGCGGCTCAGGTACACCAGTGGAGGGGGAAACTTCGTCGAGTGGGTATGGAAGCTGGCATGGTAGCTCGAAAAAGTCAGTCGCAGTATCGCAAGCTAGCAAGCAGTACAGTTCCAGCAGCATCAGAAAAGTATCATCGGACTACACCAGAAGAAAGTAGCAGCATCCAAAAGGGTATGACTTGGAAGTTAACGGCACCTAGAGGGTATCCTGAAGGAGGTCATGTTTACTTTAAAGTTATAGTTATTTTACTTGAACGCTATTTGGTTACATACATTTAAGCCCCTCCATCTCACCTATTCTTTATGGAGTGGGAATAAGTCGGGAAAAACTCAGATGGCTTATTGCGTAGAGCTATTAGCACTATCCATTGATCGTTACTGTAATTATTCTTCAAAGAAATAGTGGTAGGCTGAGCTGTACTAATTTGTGATTAACATATTCTTCAGCTTAGTATTTATCATAACGTAAACATATACATCAGAGTTTTAAGGTTAAATAAAGGGAGAATTTTATGCAAAGGAAAGAAGTTTCCCCACCGCTACCATCGCTACCATCTTGTCTTTTACAATCCTTCCCTAATATATTATTTCTTTTTTTCTAGGAATCATAAACGTTCAGTACTTTAAGTACACTGCAGATTCGCTGCGAAATTTCCTCAGGCAGATTGTTTACGCGGATGATGACTACCTATAAAGATGTATGTCATAATATCAGAGAGAGAAACTCTTTGCACTATCATACTTCCACAGTCACTCAATAATTACGGAAAATTCCACGGCTATTCAGCTTGCAAGTACCGAGATAAGAGTAAGAAAACCAATCTATGTCAGTTCAAGTGTACTAGACATATCAAAGACCTTACGATATAACTTTTATTATTCACACATGAGGCAGTGTTTTAGCAAGTAAAAATTGCTCTACACAGACACAAATTGATATATGAGATTTCTGCTCAAAATGTCTACGAAATTATAGAGCAAGATATCGAGAGATTTGACACATGAGATTATCTACCGAATAATCCATTCGATCTACCTCTGGTAAATAAAAAGGTCATTTGAAGAACAAATGCTGTGGCAACATCATGGCCGAATTTATTGGACTACAGAGTAATATGTATTGCATTCGTGTGCAAAACAAGAAGCTGATAAGGAAGGCAAAAGGTATAAAAATAGCTGTCGTAAAGCCTGAAATCGGCTTGAAAGACTAGTGGAACTGCCTCTTTAATAAGTCTATAGTAATGTGCAAGCAAAACCATATAAAATCAAGGCCACATCGTCCGTACAGAACAACAGCGAACAATAGCTCTTAGTCCACGGGATGATAGTCGTCAGCTACTCCCCGACAATACAGACACTCTACCTTGGGGCTAGATCACACTACATGATAAAGATCTCCAACTCGTGGATATGCTTGTTCATCTAGATTATAAGGTGGTAGTAAAAAGAAGAGGAAGGGAAAGAGTTAGAGGGGATAGAGCTCAGGATACAAATAGAGGCGCGTGCTCCCGTAGAGCTTATGCCATCGCTTGATGAGCTAGAGAGCTTACAAACTAGTTAAGGGTATACATCACCAAGCAAGAAGGCAAGAATTTTCTAAGACACTAAAGCTAAATTACATATTTACTCTTAGCTATCATAAACTATACATGTACATGCTAATAAAATATTTTTTTCTTTTCTTTCAGACAATGGATTTTGATGTATTAAACCGCATCGCCAACAACAACTACCTTCCAACAATGAGGTTATCCGAGTTAGAAAAGGAGCAAAAATATATGGTAACCAAGCTCAAGAAGGTTAACACTTGCTTCATATGCAGAGTCGTCATCATGATAAATTCCAAGTCGTAATTCCAGATCGTGTGTCAAAAGCAAATGAAACGAATCGCAATTTGTTTATTGCATTAAGCGGAAAAGTGCAAAAATATTCTTTGCTTATAATGTACGATGGCGATGATAAATTTGAATTTGCAAATCTGTAAATATCCATAAACAGAAAAAGAAAAAGAAAGTTGATGGAGGTAGAAGTGAAAGAAAGGTTGTTCATCACAGGACAGGGCGCTAAACAGGGTCCCCTCTGCTTTCTCTTTCTTTTATTTTAAATATTTTACTTATCGATACAACTGTTATAAGATTTATCAAACCCCAACCATTTTACATGTACCATATTACTACGTTTTTTCAATACTTTTTCTACCAGATATATGTCTGGATATTTAGATTTCAGGAGCTCTTGTCCGTAAAAGCCACCAGAGACTGGCTGATCATTCTAATCTTTTAAAAAATAAGTTAGAGGACTAGTTTTTGATGCTTTGTAAATTGTAAATATTTCACTATACCGATTTGGCGTACATACTTTTCTAAAGACATTTTCAGCTTTACTAACACGCACGTAATCAATAACTTTAAATTCTAGTCTTTTCATCGTTTTTTCATTAATTTGGAATCTTTGAAAAACTTGAGCTGTATTAGCCAGCGTGAAAACTATAGGTTTTATGACAATTCTTTGACGCTTTTGAGTGTTGTAAGCAGCAATTAGATCAGGTCAGATATCAAGCCATTTGTAATTTCCGCGGAGACAAAACTTTGTCCACACATTGTCTTGAAAGGTGCGATTGCATCGTGTACATATCGATGCTTTAAAATGACTGTATGCCGAGTAAAGATTTTTATCGTAACTCTTCATGAGGTCTTGAAAACTGTTTTTATAGAATTCTTTACCTCTGTCGACATAAAGATTTTTCGGTACTCGACCATCTTGTAATATAGTCTTTATAGCTGCTGTAACATCCTTACTAGTTTTTCTCTATACGGGTACATCCCAAGCATACTTTCAAAATACATCTACTACCGTAAGCATGTATCGGTGACCATTGTTCTCCCAACCATGAAGTATCATTTCTACAAGATCAGCCTGCCATGTCTCATACAAACCTCGAATATCATACTTTTGCCGCGGATGGTTACGACAAGCTGGTTTGTGGAGCTCCTTAACTCTAACTTCCTTCATACAATCCATCCTCCCTAACAGTCGATAGGAGAATAAAACTTAGGTATTTGTACTATTGATTCTATATTTATCTGATCTAATTTTCTTCTGAAGTAATATTAGAGATCTGAGCCAATGCCTCCTTCATAGTAAATGTTACCTGCCTTAATTTCACTATTTTTTGTGTAAATAAGTTATTCAAACTATGCAACATTACACTTAGCTCATCTAGTTTATCTGTTATAACCTTTTTCTCCTTCTAAATAATGCTAAGATTCATAGCATTGTTTGGATTTATTGCTTCCGCAACATTGCATAATCCTTTGTTATTTAGATCATACGGTTCATCAACAGTGATTTTGTATCCAATACCGAGAGGACCTCGGCTAGTGCCTTTAACCTTACCTAGCTTACGTCTTAACACGTCGATGCTCATTACGATACTGACTGGAATTGCCATATGCTTCAATATATATACCCTTCCATCGCGCAACTCTTCAATAATCGATATTGCTTGGATTTTCTGCTGCTCTTTCGGCTACGAGTAATCGAAGACGATCGAGCAACTCATTTTGATCTTCCCAGTGTAGAAAACGCACTGACTGCATTATTCTAGCAATTTTGTAGTAAGGCAGCAATGATCCTTCCTTTTTGCTCGCAATAAGACCCTTAACGAAGCTATCATTTTATTCAATTTATTACTATTATGCGTTCGAATAGTTCTTACTTTGCTAGATCCCTTTCGATGCGCAATTAAAGTTTTCAAATGTATGTAATATTATTCTTAATAAATCCTTAATTATGCTGGTTGTGTTAGAATGTTTTTTTATAAGTAGCTCTATTAATCCGTCGCGTAAGAAAATTTAAACTCGTTCATTCTGATTTTATTGTTAAAATTTACTAATAAATTTCCAAACCTAGACATTCTATCTTCTTTTCGAAGCCTGTACACTAAATGTAATAAATCATTCTGATTTTCATCAATTATTTATAAATATACGTTGTCGAGCGACTTCTTATTTCCATCATTAGTTTGGATAGCGATATTCATTTCATCATCATCATCATGATCATCATAATCATCATTATTATCATCATTATCATCATCTTCATCATTATTATCACTTTGACTGACAGCAGACTTAAAGATCGCGTCATCATTGCAACATTTTTCTATTTTTATTCGTTTGATGCGTAGCGGCTTCATAGATGATTTATCAAAATAATTAAGTTACAGAATAGTTCCTTTTATTTTTTATTTTCTACGATTCAGTAATTTTTTCCTTAAGAGGATCTGTCATAGGTTTAAAAGTTTTGAAACCACTTACCTGCTGATGGACTACACTACCGTAGAACCACAAAAGAAAGTCTTTATGGTAAGAATGGACCTGGAACTCACTAACTGGCGTATAGAAGATGTGGAAATATTGTCACTTACTTCGAAAGCTTGAGTGATCTACAACCACCTTCCGATTCAATGTTGTACTTGGGAGTTAGTAACGTTAACTATAACCACCCAAAATATCAAGATCACAATTCTTACAATGGCAGCCATTTGTGTCTACGATTCTTGTCGATAAGGTTGCCGAAAAATATATAAGGTGATGTTATAGTTAGAAATCATTCATTCGCTCTGTTGCAGTCATGCAAGAAAAATTGACGCAAATTCTGTCTGGTACAATTTCTATATTAGAACCGTGGTATTTTCCGACTATTGAATTATCGCCGAAACACATCTACGTTCTTGGTTATACTTCCTAACGTTCAATTTAATCCCGAATATTGATAATAACAATAATAAATTACGGAATTCGGGATATTGAGTCATTATGAGTTGATATATTAGAACCTTATAATATTAGTAATAATATATAACCGAATAATAATACACGTTGCAGCGTAATTTCGTGCAGTCATACTATTGATTCCAGAACCGAAATTTTTCGTAAGAAGACTCTTAATTATCACTGAACGAGTGCTAGAAGATAACTCTACCCATAAAATGGACTTACCTGTAGCCATGCTTTAGATTGCCATTACAAGTCGATTGCATCACCACTGGAGCCTACACAAACGGAAAAAAGGTTCATACGATTTACGAATTTTTCCCAGCTGTACCTTCAGAATACAAAATCATTGAAGTTTCTTCAAAAATAATATAATTAATAATCGTTGGACGCATTATTGACCACATGCAACTACGCATAGTCGATTAGGGTGGTGACTTGGTAAATTTTCGTGGTGAGGTTACAACGGTAGGGTTGCACATAAATCCTTAGCTGTAATAAGGATCGTCTACAATCATAAAATCATATAAGCAGCTCGAAATTCAAGCTAGTGCTTAGACGACAAAAAGATCTGATTTATAAGAAATCTAGGATTTAAAAAAAACATTATTGTGGAGACTTAATTGCATATTTTCATTCCTTTGTTGTAATAAATATAGAAAAGATTCTAAGTATTTAGTATTTGGTTACCTTTGATGAATCCATCCCACACTATGAGATGAATGCTTATGAGCTGTACGCATCCACAACTTACGGCAATAGAAATGAAATCTGTATTTGAATTCAGCATTAAGATTTATGTCTGCTACCATCTCGTAGTTTCTTACACATTCACAGGAAATAAGTTAAAGCAGATGGTTATACAGAACCGACGAATACTTATTTAGTGAATAATGCCATCTGCTACTTATTCATAGAAATAAGATATGAAATAAACGCTGTAGAGATGGATTGGTGTAAAAATGAAGGTCTGACAACCCTTATGAAAAATTGGTTAACGCTTAGTCCCGAACAAGATATCTTGAGTCAGAAGACAGGCTGGAAAGGTAATCACCCTCTCAGTCTGACTGAGAATAGCTACTTTAACGTCATATTCCCTTTAGTATGATATTAAATTTTGCTGAAGACTATCGTAGGATTGTCGTTGATGTAAAACACAAACTCATACTCACGAGATCGAAAAATGACTTAAATGCAGTTGCTAAACAAAAACTTTCCCCGGCTGATGGTGCTGCTAATGGGAAAGTACCTTAGAAAGAGTTTATCATAGTAATATCGAAGCAGAAATGGCTTATGCCTCATGTTCTGATAACAGATTCTCATAAAATTCGTCTGCTAAATTACTTACAAAAATATAAGTTCGTAGACATCGGTTTCCGAACTTAGAAACTCTATTAATATTAACTCTTTCCCGCAACATCGATACATATATGGGCGGTTAAGACGCTACGTTATTTTGGCATTCAAAACTGATCGCGAAAATCAGAAAGATGCTAATGCTAGCAAGTTTGATCACTGCAGCATAATAAATGTCGAACTCTACTTAAATTCACAGTACTACTCTTACGGCGATCTAAATCTCGATACAACGAAAAATCAGTTTGCATTGTTTTATGAAGTGTATGCTAATTTTCGTAATTTATATAATGGTAAAGATCTCGCAACGTTGCTGGACAGATATGTTTTTCTAAGCACCGTACCTCTGCAAAAAGAGTCGTTGATAGATGCGCCACTGGATGTGCGACTAAAATTTGAATCTCATGATTATTTTACCGCCAACACATCAGCCTATTGTTTGATTTTACACGATTGCATAGTTCAGTACAGTTTAATGTGTGGTGATGTTAAGTAACCGATGTAGAGTGGTGGTGGTGGAGGGTAGAATGGTGGGGTAAGGCTACAAGAGCCAATGTATGGTTCTGCAAACATCATTTGCTCTCCAGCCATCATAGAGAAATATCAGAGCGGTTAGAGCAGAGAAAAAGGAGACGATAAATGACGACAAGAAGCGTGAGAAAAATATTTTGAATAGAAAGACGAGGAATCTATACAGAAGAAAAATTCCGTGGAAAAAACCAAAAACGGTAAAAATTGTCAAATTTAAAAAAAAACATAACTTTAAAAAAATATTCATCCATATATCACATGAACCGACCATTTGAAAATTTACCACAGACGTAAAATATCAAAAAAATTTAACTTAGGATGCTGATGATGATAATAAAACATCTTGGTTGAAATAACAGTTTACAGAAAAATTTTCGTGCAAGACTTCTGAGAATCAAGGTTATAAAAAATTAAAATAAAGTGGACTACATAGTTGATATGCAGTGCTTCAAACAGCTCGTCAATAACTTTATGCTGAAAGAGTTTGCTATCGTTCCACTAACTGGAAACGCCAAGCCTATTGTATATACATTTAGGCAGCCACTTCCTTGGCAAAGACTTACCGACGGATACAAAAGAGAAAATACATGGTTGAAATGTAATTATCATAGCTTATCATAGTTAATAGGAGAGTAATCCTACAATACTACCGGTAAAGTTCTTGAAGAGAGCCTTAAGGATGCTAACAATGTATACGTAGAAGTCTCTATACAGAAAAGTTGGTTTGAGAAATTTAAATTTATTGTTTCCTAATGTTGCGGAGCTTGGATATCCACCGATAGATGAATTGAAAATCGTTACAGTTTGTAAGAACCACAATGGCTTACATAGAAGCAATTGTGCTCGACACAACGTTGACCGTCTTAAAAAGTATATTCTTTTGGTAGAGTTAATGGATTGGCAGTAGATTTTTCTTTCACTGAGAGGTAAAAAGTTGTGGTTGTACCTCACAGGTGAGAGCGTGGTTGGGGCTTTCATTAATATGGGGAAGGAAAGGGGTGACTTTTAATATCGCATGAATTACTTCAGTTTACGGCAGCTTGGAGCCTTTCGCAGCGATTCGAGAGCTGCAGCGTATGCAGCTTTTTCGGCTTTGTTTGAGGACTCAAAACGTGGAGTGTTTATATACTTGCCAAAGCAATAAAGGCCTCCCTTACGTGTAAAGTGTATCTATATGCATAAGTCGTATATATATGTATATGTATTGTACAGTCTTATGAGTGGTGACGTCATAAAACTTATGTTAAGTGGCGGCGGTGGGGGGGGGGGGGGTAGAGTGTTGGAGGTAAAGCTATAAAGGCTGATGAAAGGCTCTGCTAAAATAAATCGTTCTCCATCTGACATGGAGAAAGGACAGCAGAGCACAGAATAGTGCCTAAGCAATAATGCCGTCTGTTACGTGTAAAAGTATATCTATATGCATCAGTCGTCTGTATGTATTGTACAGTCTCATGAGTGGTGGTGGAAGTATAGCTATAAAGGCTGATGGAAGCCTCTGCTTACATCATTCGCTCTCCAGCTGTCATGGAGAAAGGTTATGCAGCAGAGAAAAGAAGGTTGCGTTTGTCTCGAGCAGTATGGGGAATTTGAATCGATGCGAGTTGCTCTAAACTTTTCCCAACCGCATACATACACCCTGTCCTATTATTCCCCCCTATTAACTATCTCTCTCTCACTCTCTCTCACTCTCTCGTATATATCTCTCGCTCTCTCGCGCACACATTCTCTCTCTCTCTCTCTCTCTCTCTCTCTCTTGCTATCTCTCTATCTCTCTTCCTCTCCCTCGCCCTCCTTCTTTTTCTACCTTGCTCTTACGCTCTCTTTCTCTCTAGCTCATAGGCTCACTGTCGGGACGAGCACAGGGTTGTAATCCGACACCCCTGGGTGCTGCTGGCACAGTCTGTGCTCGGACACGTACGGGTTCGGGGTCTGGCCTCAGAACTAGGTGGGTACAGGGTCTGGCCTCGGAGCTGTGAGCGGTATGAGGCCAGGATTCGGAACTAAAGGGGTATGGGGCCTGGCCTCGGAACTATAGGGGTACGGGGCCTGGCCCGGAGCTCCTATAGTTTACCTAGTCTTTTGTTTTATTGTTATCATTGTCACTGTATAGCACTAAATTTGCTGCTATAGTCATCTTATTACTATTATTTTATAGCGATGTCAGCATCAGATGGCTTTATCTAAGTCTTTCATGTCAATAGGTCTAACTCTCGACGTCTGTTTCTAACGACTGACAAGCAAATTTTGATATATTTTCTAATGAATTTGAGTCAGACATTTTTGATTTGCGTTCGTAAAATTTTTTTATTGATTACAGAATAGATACCAGATTATACTGCTGAATGTAGATATGTTTGAGAACAGCATCGGTAGTAGTGTCTAAGTTTAAATTTTTGTGTACATACATGTGTGTATGTACATATGTGTGTGAGTTTGTGTGTGCGCGCGCGTGTGTGAGTGTGTGTATGGGTATATATAGGTGTGTGTGTTTGCTTGTGTAAATGAGACTCTAAATATGTTAAAAACACACATGTTTACACAGGACAATATGTATAGCAGTCAGACCACCTGTGTATGTATTTGCAATATTCTAAATTTATATAGAGATGCGAAAATTGCACTATACTCGTATGTTAAACAAATAGATCTCTTATGTGAAAACTTTTGTATGCTTGGACAATGGTCCAAAAATGACGATCTAGCACCTAATTAACTATGAAATAGTTAGGTAATGTGCCAAAAACTTGGAAAAACTAATTAAAAAGTTTTTTTAAGCATGTTCTGGTCTTAGAATGCTAAAAATAGTACCACTGTTCAATGGAACGGATAAAGATACACAAAATAGCGTTATTTTAAAATTAAAGAAATATGATCCTCACAACCTCAGAAATCATTGAAAACTTTATAAATTTTTTAGGCTTCAATTTTAATTCAAACAATTGTAAAAAAATAACTTATCTTTCTTACTTATAAACTTTCGTCCAGAAATTTTCTCATATTTTTTAAAGCTAACAGTAGGCAGACGAATTTTTTTTTGCGAAAATACGTTTTTACGATAACAGCCTTCTATTATCTCCTAGAAAGCTAAGAATTTGGTAAAAAGGATATTATAATATGTTCTCCTGAACTGCATACGAAAAGCAAATATTCAGCGTGGATCAATATTGACCATCTTATGCTGCTATAGCCTTTACCAAATACCTTATTTAAATTTCATTGACAATTTTTATATATGTTTTTAAAAATAAACATGTTCCGTATCTTGTAGCTTAAAAATATGTTCTTGAATAAAAAAAATAATTATAAAATGTAAAAACTCATACATAGTTTGACAATAAAACCATATTTTTGTTCTTTTAAAATTAGTAGATTTTATTACATGAAGGGGAAACGGAACTTCCGCACAAACGTAGTATAACGCCTCGAGGCAAAGACGAAAGGTCGTCACAGTCACGTTCGTATGGGCGTTCCGTTTCCTCTTCATGTAAGAAATAGTATTTTCTCCATCTCTTGGGTGAAAGTTTGTAGTCATGCTGTTCAACTAAGGTGTTGTTAGAAGTAATTTCTCTTCTAGCCTAACCTAACCGTGGAACTACAACATTCCGCCCAACGGATGGAAAACAGTTATTTTTATTCACTTTTGGGCTCGATAGATAAAAACTAGCTTATAAGTATAATACCAAATAACTGACAAAATATTAGATCACTTATAGAACCAATCTTATAATTTACGTACTTGATTTAAGATTAGTATTATTTTTAATTGCTCACTAAAAATTGCTTTTTAAGGAACTATTAGGTATGTTCGAGGACTTTAGTTTGAGTGCTCACGGCTACTCACAGCGATTTCGAAGCATTGAAATGTATGTCTATATACATGGTAAATGTACCGAATGTGCACCGTGAGCGCCTGAAACTAAGGTCCTCGAACATACCTATTAAATCACTTAAAAGCAAGTTTGTTTACACTATTATTGTGATGTATAAGTTCAAAATTTTTTTAGGAGG
>JAPYYV010000579.1:0-39380 GCA_030522625.1 Copidosoma aretas
CCTCTTTCCTGGACAGCGCCGTTTTTCCTCTCAGGTGGCAAACGCAGGCAGCGCTCTTGCCTCTCGACCAGCGTAGACGACGGCACGCGCGCCTCGCCCACTTCAAGTCTCGACTATCATTGTATTACCCTATCTTAGCTTGTATCAATAAATGTGAAGTGAGTGCAACTACTGAGTATCCTTTCACGACCTGCACTTTACCTCCGTCGTCCTGCGGGCAACGAGTACTGGCTAACCAGCCACAATCTCCAAAGTTACATGTATTTATTATTTACTAATTATTTAAACAGTCATAAATACTGAAATGTTATTCTGACACGGCTTCAATATTTAATAAATATAAATAATAATAACTAATGCTCTATGAATCACTTATGTTTCTAGATTAACCTATCAAAAATGTTTATCATCCACTAGTATTACGCTAATCGTAAATATTTACATAATATTTTTACACATCTTGCATATTTATTCACTCCAAATATTAATCACTAAAAATTTATAAATGACTATGTATAATAAAAACGGTATCCTACAAATCGCGAATCCTTTTCGTTTATGTACTTATTATTTATTAAACAATTATATTTTTACATAGCTTAAATTTTTATTGACAATAAATTTTGATAACCAAAATTACAAAAATCGTAATATTATCTGTTTACATCTATAGAATATGTGTATTTATTATTTGCAATTAATTATATAATCGTAAATATGTTTATAATATTCTTACACTGCTTTAATGTTCAATAACTCTAAATATTAATCCATACTCTATTGACCGCAAATCTGCCTGGTTAAATATGTATAAATATTGTTAACCAATAGTGTAATCGTAAATATTAAAGTTACATCGTTACACAGGTTCAGTATTCGTTAACTCTAAATAATAATATCCTATATTTTATAAATAAATTTTTTTGGTTAATTCCTATCAAGTATGTGAATTTGATGTTTACTAATTATTTCTTGATATGATCTAAAATATTATAATATTTTTACACAACTTAAGTATTCATTGATTGTTAATAATAATATTTAATATGCTACGAATCCGCAAACTTCTTCCGTTGAATACGTGTAATAAATATTTACTAACAAATTATGGATAAAATCGTGAATATTAAAATAACAATTTTAGACAGCTTCAATATTCATGGACTCTAAAAGTTAATAAGCAACATTATATAAATCGCAAATCTTTTCTGACGAATGTATATATATTAATTATTTATTTATAACTAATATATTCGTTTGCTAAGAAGTCTATAGGGTGTCTTTTTGGTTTTTTTTTTCCCAACAATTATAGCTTTTGACAGGAAAATAATAGCAAGACGATTTTTTCAAGAAAATAAAGGTGGACAGCTGTAAATATAGGAAAACCATGGCTGAGACCTGTACTTTATGTCCTTGGATATAAGATATAAATAACTCAATAATTTTTGCAAGTTTGGTACATATACAAAGTACCTTGACGACGATGGCACCGCTAGTGGCAACATTTAGCGGTAAACATCCTCAAGATCATTACTAATGAGGAAAATGTTAAGTACACTGACCGGACATCAAATCTGCAAGCATAGTATAAAAAATTATACACTACATTGAATTTCATAACCTTACTTTAAGGTATTTTTTAAAGGTTTTAGTAGTTTAGCTGCTAAATTACCGAATTTCAGCTTGCTTATAGCACTAATTGAAAAGATAAACTCCATTTTTCAATCATTATACAGGAAACAATAATAAAATGACATGTCCGATTTCGTGGAAAAAAATAAAATAGTGGGACTTGAAATTTTCAATCAGCTATTTTAAAACGTACGCGAAGAAAGAAATACTAGGCAATGTAATGCGTTTATTTTACTAATTTTTTTCTTTAATATAATAATCCTACCCGTGCACCAACTGAAGTTGATTTTTACGGGCACCCCTATCACATTAGTTCCTCATCGTTCCTTTTACCCATTTGTTCTTAATAGTCCCTAACAAACTACCTACCTGCCCCTTAACTCCTAAACTCTCAAGTACGCCACTGCCCCACCAACCCCAACTAGTTCCGCATTTACTCAGGGTGACCCGGGATAGACTCTACGGGGGGCCTGTAGAGATGGAAAAACTTTCCATTAGGAAAAAACCACCAGAACCAGCTGCAAGGCCTAGGAACCGATTCCAGTCGCAAAATACACTCAAAACATTCCCAAATTGCCAAGGCCAGGATTTGAACCCACGCTTCACTTGAACAGCCGTACCTCACCTGACCGAAACTTGCGCCTTAGACAACTAAGCTACGACCGCTCTCTTGCGTTTATTTTACTATTATACTTACAATTCGAATACCAGATGTTTAGTTTACAAACAGACTCTATCATTGATATGCCACACTGAGTATCATAATTTAATTCATATACTTATGATAGGTTGGACCAATACTGATAAGCAATACAAATCAATATAAAAATGTCTTTTTTTTACGCATTATATCATTAAAAAAACCGAATTTTTCTTACCAGAGACGTTACATTGGTTATTACGGATATAATTTGGCTGACTGGACTTTAAATTCATAGTCAGGGACCCAAAAAAAAACACATTGGTTGGTAAATTTCGCATGATAAAAAACCTTTTTGTTATTAATATACTCAATACAAGTTGCTCGCTCAAAATTTGTACCCGATACCGACGCCATTTCAGATCCACCATGTTCAAAACCATAATTTTGACCTTATAATTATGATTTGTTGTACCATGAGTGAGATGCAATACTGATAGACACGTAGAGGTACTTTTTCAAATTTTGTGCGAGATGTTATAAAAAAATACTGATTTTGCTCACTTAAGACGCCATATTAGCCTTAGCAGATACAATTTGGCTACTTGGACTTTAAATTTATATTCAGCGATACAAAAAAAATATTTGTTTGTGAATTTCGCGTGATGAAAATATTTTTATTATTATTACACTCAAATGAAGGATGCTCATGAGTTTAAAAGTGAATTTATTTCTAACTTAAAAAATAGTTACTTAAACATGCTTGAGATACAATGAATTCTTGCAACATTTTTTACAAGACGAATTTTCAGAAACAAAATTATTGAAATTGTACTATTTAACAGCTAGTATCGCCTGCTATCCGATCATCTTTTCACACGATGCAAGACTTTTTCTAAAAATCGTTTTTAGAAGTCGTTCAACTGAAAATTATTATCTAAAACTTGGTACAGCCTTTCTCAAAGTCCAAAAATTTGATGCTGTGCCAAAAAAAAATGAGTTTTTAAACATTAATAGCAAACTTTTGTTGACGGAAGCTGAGATTTTCCACCATTTTTTTAGGTTATTTTTGATCTCGTGAATAACGTGTTTTCAAGTTTTCTTGACTTATACTATAGGAAACTAGCTATTATATTGTATGTAACATAATTTTTTTATAACATATTATTTCTAAATCATTAAGTACTGGGAGGTTTAACACAACTTATTTTTGTTTGCGCTTTCGCTCACCTTCCTGCCCACACCCCCCTCCCTCGCTCACCTCTTAAAAAAAACTCCTAAACCTACCTAAATTAATCGCTCCCAATTTTCAGAAGTTACCAACGCTCTTTTGGATCCGCAATTTTTTATTTTGTAAAACACACAACAAATTTTGGAATTACACATAGATTCAAATTTCTTATTCAATATACTACTTCCATACTGAGGCTAAACTTATTTCCTACACACTTTTTGAATGTAGTTATAAATTTATATTTTGTTTCTATTATTTTTGCTGTTCGTAATATACAATCTCAAATTAGTTTATAGCTGCCCTAGTGAATTTTTTCAAATATAGTAATATACAAGGGGATCTGAAGAATGTGATAGCATATTTTATTGCCAAATGACATGAATACGGTGTGTACTTAAGCTTTATGTTGTCTATTTGGTTATATATGTTCGTTGTACAGTTTCAAGACTAATTGAACCCTAAAACTATAATTTCATTGCTTATTTCCGTTGTTGCTGTCTCTGCTTAAATCAACTCTAGCTTAGTTGAAAGAAACTGCAGTTGCAAAAAAATTACAACCAAACATTAAAATATTGGCAGTTTTCCAATGTACATATCTCAATCTTACGTTTTTGTGATACGAAAAATCTGTGTTTGTTTTTTTACACCTCATTTTTAGATGCAAGAAAATCATAAATTTTTACTTATGTATTTGATAAGTAAAATTTTGATAGAAGCCCCGGATATTTATAAGCGTCCAAAGGCGACACATTAATTAAATATACTCTTTTCAGTATGATTTCTATCCTTACAGATTTTATTACATTCCCAAAAAAACTTCCATTGATATTTCGAATTACTGAGCACAAAATTAAAATGCTTATAAAGTATGTAATACGTCATTAAAAAAATTACAGAAGGATGAAGGGTAAAAAACTTGTCAGATTTCACTTAATTTTTTTACGCCTATTGTTGGAGTATTAAGCTTTAAATAACATAAAAAAAACAGCAAAACATCCTTATTTGAAAGATAGCAATGATTGAAAATCAGAACTTTTGTATAAGTTAATACAGGCTTCTGGTCCGTCACAATAGTCATTATTTAAAATAGTCAGAAGTTTTTCACAGAACCACTCGAAAAATGAGTATGCTATTATACAACTGAATCTGTAGATAATGAAAGAAATGAGAGAATACTAAAAAATATTCTTGGAGGAGATAAAATAGTCTAAATGTAAAAACATGACTAACATTTACTATATTGAATGATATAGGTTCTGGAAATGTGTTATTTGTTTGCCCAGAAGCTACAAAATGTTTTTACTGCTATCAATGATGGAACACTAACAAAATTATTTCATCAAAGCGCTATGGCTAGTCAAGGCTCTTATGGGGTCACCTTCATTTTAAGAGAATATAAACTTAAATTGGCATTCTGATTAAACAATTTTCTTACTATTAAATTATTGAAAGCAGTAGAAAAGATTGTATAGCTTTAAATCATTTTGTTATAGTAAGACTATTTTATTATCTCCGAAATATTTTTTCGTGGTATTTTCTAATTTTTATCATAATCTACGGTGCAATTGTATAATAATATAATCGTTTTTCGAGTGATTCTGTCGAAAGTTTCCGACGTTATGAAAGAATGACTCTCGTCACGGACCAGAAGCCTGTAGTAACTTATATAAAAGTTCTTATTTTCAATCATTGTTATCTTTTGAATAAGTATGTTTTGCTGTTTTTTTACGTCACTTAAAATCCTGAAACTTCAACAATAAGCGTAAAAAAATTTAGTAACATCTGACAAAAAGTCTTTGACGCTTAATCCCTCTGAAATTTTTTTATGTGGTTTTTTGTGCTTTATAAGAATTTTAATTTTGTGCTTAATAATTCAAAAAATCAATGAAAATTTTTTTGGATTTGTAAAAAAATCTGTAAGGATAGGAATCATACTGAATAGAGTACATATAATTAATTAATTTTTACGAGACCGAATCTTTTTGTATAACTACCTACATTTTAAAATTTTGGTCTCTTATCATTGAATTGTGTCGCCTTTGGACGCTCATAAATATCCGAGGCTTTTATCAAAATTTTATTCATCAAATACATTAGTAAAAATTGATAAATTTCATGCATCTAAAAATTAAGTCTAAAGAACAAACATAGACTTTAAATATTACGAAGTCATAAAATAAGACATTTGCATTGTCAAACTGCCCATATTTCAATTAGTTGTAATTTGTAAATTTTGTTGCAAGTTTAATTTCTTCAAATCAAGATGAAGCTATTTCTCGAATTAAAGCAAAGACAGTAACAACGTAAATTAGTAATACAATTATGATTTTTGAGTTCAATTAGTCTTGACACTGTATAACAAACACAAATACAGACGTAACTAGACAAAATAAATTTTAAGTACACAACTCATTTACATAACGTGTTATTTAACAATAAAATATATCATTAAAGTTTGCAGATTTCGATGTGTATTACTACATTAGTAAAAATTTAACAAGACATCTGTACCATAGTTCAAAATCATATATTACAACCAGTAAAAACTATCGTACATATAATTATAAATTCATAATCATATTCAAAAACTGTGTAAAAAAAATTTTTTTAATTTTGCTCAAGCCGAGATGCAAAGATATGCCTAGCAAATGTATAAATTCACTTAGCCATAACAACAACTCGTAGCCTTAGTATATAAGTAGTAAGGTGTGCCTGTGGGCTTAGGTTATAGGTGGTGGGAGAAGCCATGGTAGAGGGGTTTGGGTGGGAGACTCTTACGAGCTGCGCTCTAGAAGCTTCAGTTGATAGCTACGAGTCTCTACAGTGCCACACTCCACCATGAGCGACACTACCACACGTTTTGGCAGCACTGATTGGCACGTCCGCAACAATGATCGCAATATGACTGTGTTCGCCACGTACAACTTTCACGGTATAGGAGGCCCCAACATGTGATAGTGCCACTGAACACGGGACCTGCGAAGCTGGAGTTCCGTGTAAACGCAGTGACGTAAGATACCGCTATACACACACGCTTGCTAGGACAAGAGTGAAAACGCACGTACGATCGCAGCATTATTTATTACCTCCCGTATACGATCTTTCGTTTCCTAGTAGTTGAGAATGTTTACTTTATTATAATTTTCGAAGGTAATAATTCAAAAGGTCCAAAGTTTCAAATCGATTCGTTCAGAGTTAGCCGAGATACAGTCATTCTAGCAAAGTCGCAAGATGTAAACAATACCAGTACTGCGCCGCCCCAGTTGCTACGCACACTAACCAAACATTGGGTATACGTTCAAGTTTCCTTACGCTCCGCCAAGCATGTTGGAACAATATTACCATTGGACTTTCTTTGATATGTGAGTAAAATCGATATTGATTTGAAAAAATCAATTAGTTTGGCTATCAATACACCGTAAGCGTATCGCACAAAATGCACTGTTGAAATAATATCATTGAGCGCGGAAACAGTTGTTTCAATCAATATAATTAGGTATACGTTTTACGTATCTTCAAACTTCATGAGTTTCTTGAAAAATAGTGTATAAAAGTAACATGTTCAGCTGTTACATCAAACATGGAAGGTAATAATCCACAAATAGGGCAGAAACAAACAAAAAATTAGAATGAACGGCGGAGACATGAGGCTAAAATGTGTCGAAGCGAGGTAATTATTTTAGTATTCAGCCACGGTGATGAGAAATAAAACTCTCAGATTCCTGAGAAAATTGTAGGTATTCCTTGTGATACATTTTTTTAAAATTATTTTGAACGGATCTTTGATAAAAACAAAGCATATTAGTTCATTGTAATGCATACTCAACGTTAGGTTAGTGTGCGTAGCAGCTGGGGCGGCGGGGCGCTGGCATTGTTTACATCTTGCGACTTTGCTGAAATGACTGTATCTCGACTAATTCTGAACGAATCGATCTGAAACATTATACAAAACTTTTTCAAGCAATGAGGAACAACTTTGTCGCTGAAAGTTTAATCAGATTTTAAATTTTTCGCATACTTTTTTTCGATCAAGTTGAGAAACTGAAGTTCTCGTCAGCCGCTTTTTTGCAATAAAATATTTATAAACAATGATAAGTTTACATACTTTTTATAAGATTATAGGGAGTGCTAAGGTGTTCTACATATGTATACCAAATTTCAAACGGTTTCGATAATTATTTACTGAGATATCGCGATTTAAGTTTTAAAAAGTCATTAAAATGAGGGTTTGAGGAAATTGCGGTTCTTAAATATTACCTTGAAAAGTTATGATTAGATCAAAAAGTCGTAAGTAGCCAAAAAATGCAGAATAAAGTTGTCTATAAGCTAGTATTTTTTTAAATCGATTCAAGGACTTTAAAAATTTGTCACTCCGGTCGCGAACTTACATTCCGTTTCGAGCTCTAATCGTGTTATTGCATCCGGCCCTTCAATTGTTGTGGTACATTACGTCATATTTTAGAGAAAATTATTGCAAAATGTGAACAAAATATCAAGTTTATAGGCTGAGCCAGGAGATACCTAGCAACCGGAGTTATGCTGCGCGAGGTCAAGGGAAGTCCTCTCCTTGCCCCTCCGCCGTAAAGATTCCATCTAAAACAATTTCTGTAGAATCAGTTAGAATTAATTACTGTATGCTGATGAGCATATCGGTTACCGTACACATTACGACTTCAATAAAATAAAAACTGAGCTTGTACTGCTTGTAGTGAAGGAGAGTTATGTTTTACCCTTGCACAAAGTATTTTTAGGTAATTGAGAACCATCAAAAACTTTTCGATGTGTATAAAAACGTGATATTGAACTGTAAAACCTTTAGTAGAATTTGCAAAAACAAATTGCAAAAGGTTGCGAAAAACAGTATTCTGCGTTTTAATAAAAAACTTTAATTTCTACATAAAAAGTGTTTCCAAATTGAACACCGAAAAAAAACATAAAATGAAACTTGGTAAAAATCTACCATCTCAGTAATTCTCTCTCAAATCGCGAAAACCTCGAAATTTGCAAGATTTTCAACACATCTATAACTCCGGCTTAAATGTATATTAAGAGCTGAAATTTCCACAAAATAATGTCTTAAAATAGTTGTTTCCCAATATATGCGTATACATCATCGAAGTTGTATTTATTAGTCAAATAAGATGTAATCATTGTAATTTTAACGTGGAATACTGTCTTATCTATAAGGTATATGGTAGACTAGAAAAAATGTTGTCTTGATTTATCCATCTATATACCGCGTGAATAAAAAAACATTACTATTCGTATCTAAAACGTTTTATGTATAGCTATGGGCAAAACGCATCGCGGCGATGAAGTTTTCTCCGATGCCGTTTGGCGTTTGCTTCCCCCACTCTGGTCTTCTCTGCACACAGCTTGAACAGTCTATGTTTACCTGTTAAAGAGTACATATGTGTATGCAGTGCATGTATAGACGTCTGGTATATCGGTAGGGGATTCAAATGCCAGACGGCATCGGAGAAACTTCCATTGCCGCAATGCGCTTTGCCCATACCTATAGTCGATGCGTTCGAGCCATGTACTATGTGCACTAAAGTCATGCAAACTATACTAATAGCCTATATGCGTTTCGTAGGTTGGTCGCATCAACGCTCTCTATGGTAAAACAGCATGATTTTTCCCTCAAAATCTAAATCGGTAATTTTTTATATTCTTTGTTAACTAATTATTCTTTTAAAACGGGCATTTTTTTGCGCAGCGCACGCAAGTGACGGTTGGATCGTAATTCTACAAATTCACATTTGTTCTTAAAGATTCACCATATGATAAGTTTTTATTTACAAAATATCGATTATAAACATGGAAAAACGAAATTTGCAACTATGCGTTTTAGCGTTGAGCGTCTGTGGCGCATGGCAGTGCTAGAAAGAGGGAGTAGCCGATTGTACTGTTCCCTGCTAAAGTTCCCAGTTTAAAGGTCACTGAGTTTCTAACACGCTTTCGATTTTTATATTTGAAAACAAACATAAATGAATGGTTGTACATAAATGACTCTAAATAAATAAATGAATAGTATCAGCAGTGTGCCAAAAATATAAGGTATTCTTAATTAAAGGTTAAAGGGTGGATTAAGAAGTATTAAGACTATAACGTGTAAGAATGTTAGCCCTTATGCGTGTTAGCTGAAGTCATACATTTTTGACACAACGTGCAAATTTAGAGGTTTTTGAGATTTGCTAAAGAAAGATTGTATCAATTATATTCCATTAAATAGAGGTTTTTGCTACTTTTTGGGATTGTGTATGAGAAATATGCTATAGTATCATCTTTCAGTTTGATGTTATCTACTATAACACATGGAAAACTAGGGATAGTTTTCTTTTTACCTTAGATGTACTTAATTTCAGATTTGAAATTCTGAAGCAGAAAATCAACAATTTTTTCAAATGGTAAAATGGAGGTTATCCAAGAACAAACATTTTACGTACGCAGTAGTTTTGTTCTTGACATTAAGTACACAAAATTGGTGGGATCTAATTTGCATACGTTTTGTAATGATACTTGTTTTATTACTTTTTTTTCTAATTAAAAAAAAAAATGTCATTGTGATATTATTAACTAATGTATGAAAACTCAAAATTTGTTGGGATTCAATATAAATATGACAGTAATATATTTTTTAACGGTTTTGAGATACAAATCATATTTTAATATTGATCTCCGACTGTTTGGTTAGTAATTTAAAATCCGTATCGGAAAATGGCGTACACTTTTGAAATGAATGCCAACTACATCGTCTTATTTACATAAAAACTCAACAAACCCAAAGTTTGCATACGTTAGTAATTGTACAGCAAAGATTTGTTTGTTGCAAAAAAAAAAAAGATAGGATTCAATAGTGATATGAACGCGCTCCTTGCTCATTTTTTGTTTTGTGATAAATGTTTTAATTGCACATAATAATCTGGGATGTGTATTTCAGAGTTAGCTGGGGTCTATTTGTAATGATGTCAAATAAATGAAAATACATCATTTAGTCATTCCTAGGACTTGATAAATTTAGAACAATAATGATGTATTTGATACAAATTGATAATTTTTGAAAATTCCATATCTTTGATCAAATTTTAGATATTCAAGCATAAGAACTTAACGATATGTGCATCCCGATCATTAAGACTATATGGTGGAATTACGTCCTGGTCGTTAGGAGAGTATGGTGGAATTGCGTCTTGGTCATTAAGTCTCCATTATTGGGTTGTTTTTATTAAACTGACATTTTCTTATACATTTTCACTGGTTAGGTACTTTTTATTATAACAATTTTTCCGTCACACTTTATCAAGGCTACAGACTAGCAGTATTCGTATTACAATAAATACGGGTGTATTAAAAATAATTGTATTTTTATTTTATTAAAATATTGACTAACTTAATTTTAGACACACAATTGTACTAAAAGATGCTAATACTCATATAAGTATGAATTTCTTAGATACTTCTTGACATACTTTCACTTTGGAAATGCGCATTTTTATACACACTTCAACTTGCACAGTTTGGGTGCTTCAACAAATAAAAACAAATTTGGGTTCGGAGAATCCTTTTATACAATCCAAACGTATAATTTTCTAGTTTGTGAGAGCTTTTTTTTCGCTGTCACAAAACTCCATTACTATAAAGCTTTACTGTTTCAAAACCGATTTCTCACTGTTTTTATTTTCAAGTATTGAATTTGCTACCCAAGACGATACTGATTTACTATTAAAATTTTTACTACAGTAAGGAAAACATCTTCCAATACATGACCATTATTAAAAATAAGTGTATTTGTTTATGACTTTTATGACGTTTATGACGTTTACTACTAATCTCAAATTTTAATATTCTGGTTATTTATGTTTTAAATACAGAACAGAAAATACCAACATGGTCATTCATTAAATTGATAAATATATTTACAAAACTCATACGACTAGCTTAAAGTTTTAATGCACTTAAATTTGAGAAGGTCCTGTTGATACCCTTAGTAGTCGATTGTATCGGATGTTTGGATACTACATTGACGGGGACGCAATTCCACCACACCTTTCCAATGACCGGGACGTAATTCCACTATACCCTTTTAGTGACTGGAATGCAACCACCATTGTTATCAATACTAATAGCGTTTGGGACGCAACTTCACCCTATCCGTCAGCGTGGCTGTCAAAAAAAAAAAAAAACATGGTCAAAACAGGTCTTTTGCGTTTTGCAAGAAATCTTAGTATTTTACGATGAAATGTGTTTCGGTAGAAAAATGACGAGAAGAATTAGAGCATCAAAAGGACGAGAAGAATTAGATTTAGTGAGCCCTGATGAGTTTAACAGTTTTTTTGCAAACTGCAAAAATCTCGTTAAAGGGCTGTTTTTGAAAAAATTCAAAACTCACGTTCTGTTATAATATTAAGACATTAAATTGAATCAGAATGTGAGTTTCGTAGCCACATACATGCATTCCAAATTTTAGTAAGATAAGTTATCAAATTTTTGCAAATCTCTAAGAAAACTAAAAAAAGATTCTTCGTAAAATGACCATAATAAAGTTCTGAGTCAACGTAGACTAATTTTTCAAAAGCGATTTCGTACTTCAAAAATTGCTTTAGAACATACTCAAATGTTGCTTATAATTTTAAAAAAAATTGTAAAATAATGGATATTTTTTTAATTACAATGTTAAGTCTCCTGAACGAGTATGTATGGAGTCGTAAAACTTTCGGGAGCATTTAGATGTTCATACAAGGATCCCAAACAAATGTTGTCCAACAATAGTCATTCCCTAACCTAAAAACATGGTTGAATCATGGAAAATTAGATGTTTTTCATTTGGAATCTTAAATATTGGAAACAAATAGAAATGGGATTATAAAACATGTTCGAGCAATTAGCTGATAAAACGAGAAAGACACAAAAGCATTTTTCGTTGGTGTAAAAATATCTACTAACCTAAAAAAACAAGTCTCAAATACGAATTCAGTCTCATAGTATGGTTATTAGCTAACCTACAAAAACGGTAGAATCGTTAAAAAACGTCTACTCTCTCATTCACTTCTTATTGGATAAAGTTTTCTCCTGACCTACAAAAATAAAAAAATGAATAAAAAATTTCCAAGTAAAATTGTGAGTTTTTAAAACAAATAAGGACATAATCATAAGCTTTACGATAATTTAGCCGGAAAAACAAGGAGTGCACTAAAATTTTGGCCGATTCTGAAAACATGCAACCTAACCTATAAAAACAGTTATAAACTAATACATACGTGAGTTAATATTAAGAATCGTAAATATTAACTGGAAAAAGAGACATAATCATTAATCTTTTCGAAGCTTTTAGATTATGAAACGTACAATACGTAAAAACTTGGTCTAATACCGTACACACATTTCCTGACCCACAAATTCGGGTGAATTCTGAAATAATACATGTCTTTTTATTAAAAATCATCTTAAATTTCCTTAACAAATACAGATAAAATCCAATTACTCACAAAGTCTACATTTTTTTTAACCAACAACGGACGAAAATTTTGTCTACTAGTACTTAGTCAACTCTTAGCTTATAAAATATATATTTTGTTATGTCGATCTTCTAAGGGAAATGGTTATTAAATTAAAAACACTTGTTTTTAAAAGACGGTTTGTCGACTGGTGTACCGACCTTTTCAGGCTTTTATTAATAAAATATATTAATCGCAATAACTGATGTGGAAGTGTGGGTACAAATTTACAAAACAAATAACAGCAAACTACCTTAGTACTAAACTCTGAAGAAAAATATTTCACGTATCGAGCAAACGACCCACACGCAAGTCAAACTGGCTAAGGCCTCGACGCGTGAAATTAATCAATAAGATCACGTCGATTACTATACCGGATGACTATGGGCTGGTATCCCTTGACGCTATTTCCTTGTTTACGAATATACCGTGCAAACTGGTTGTAGAAAGCCTTGAAATACGATCTAGTCACTTTCTTACGGCGTCAAAAATTATATTTAATAAGATAATAGAACTTGCAAAATTTTTATTTAACAACACATATACTTTTAATAATAAATTTTACCGTCAAACATTTGGTACTCCTATGGGGTCACCAATCACTCCCATTTTTACCTATTTGACTCTCTAAGACTGTGTACGTGACTGTTGAAGAGAATTAACGAATAAACATAATATCTATAAACTTTTTTACTCATCACATATTGATGATTCAATTACTCGTGTTCATGAAGACAATATAAAATATTTTCCAAGCTTTTAATGACTACAACATTCATCTGAAATTTACACATTAAGTGGAAAATGACCACGAAATGAATTTCTTAGACATTACTCAGTTAAAAAAAAATAATAACATTACAATAAATTGGTTAAGAAAAGAAAAATCCTCAAATAGACTTCTAAATTTTAAATTAAATCACACCAAACAACCAAACATTATCATAATTTCTAATTTATTAGACAGAACTATCAAATTATCAGACAAATATTTCCACACCAAAACCATTCGAATTATAAAGCAGATGCTACATGAAAACGGTTAAACAAATTAATTTATTAAAAGACACATAAGAAAAAGAATGCCTGAAATTTACGATAAAATACCTCAAATAGTGCAGAAGAAGTTTCTGAAAAGAAAGTAATATCAACTCTACCATAGTCTCAAAAAAGTTAAGTATAGAAACAGTTTCTAGAATTCATAAAACACTTAACAGTGTCATTCAACTCGGCAAAGACAGAACACAAATTTTGGATAACACGACTGTAATATATGAAATCATATGTTGCAACTGCACGGCAAAGTACACAGGAATGACAAAAAGAGCTCTAAGAGAGGGAAAAAGGAAACACATGAACCTTTATAAACCCGATTCAGTAGTTTTGTTAAATCTAATTTCCAGTGTACATACCTTCAAATAGGATGCTATTAAAATATCACACAAAGAACTTAATTATAATGAACGTGTGGTTTCCGAAATGCTGTACATTGTCTTCATCAGTCACAATATAAAAAACAAAGAAGATATGTATAATTTTAGCCATACGTACAAAAGATTTTACAAATCTGTAACTTTTTAGTTTTAAGATACATGTATTAGTACGGGTATACACATGTTTACTGGAGCGTGTCATTGCACCTTTTTCATCAACACGCAGATCCCCGCTCACGCTTATAAAAGGTGAGCACTGCGTCACGACGAAGCCTTTTCCAGTCTAACTTGCGTGTAAGTCGTTTGCTCGATACGTGCAATATTTTTCTTTAGAGTTTAATAATAAGGTAATGCTGTTATCAGTTTTGTAAATTTGTACCCACACTACCATATCAGTCATTAACATTATTATATTTTATTGGCAAGGGTCCAGGCCTACACGAGATAACTCTATACATGCACTGTACATCTTATAACACTATGTATATATAGTTATAGTGATATTAGGTCTAGAGTACTTGTGTAGAGTTATCTCGTGTAGGACTGGACCCTAACCATTTTACTAATCAAAGCCTGGAAAGGTCAGAACACCAGTCGACAAAAGTCATCTAAAAACGAGCGTTATTGTTTCGGAAGGCATTTGCCCCAGAAGATCGTCAAAGCAGAATATATATTTCGCACTGCGTGGAGGTCCAGAAAAGATACAATCTTACCTTATAAGTTTAAATAATCAGTAGGAGGAATAAGTGGGAGGATCATAGGGATGGCACAAGGTGTGGACGAACTCAAAAAAATCACGATGTATATATATAAAAATAGCTTGCAGTGTATATATATATATACGATAAATATATACTAGTGGGGCTTCGCCCCCTGCGCGCTCTGCAAGCCAACCTCCATACTTCAATATTTTTATTCTCATGTCTGAATAATGAATAAAACAATTTATTTTTAATACACATGTATGCGTACAAACATAGATAACCAAAGCAATCTAATAGACAGAATTGTTGTCTCTTGATAAATTTTCAAAATTACTTTTTTCGGCCTCTTTTCTTATTACCATTCCTCTTTTTTCCCGTTTTAATTTTTCAATAGCTCTCCGAGACACATTTGAATTTTGCTTTCTGCTACATTTCTTAGCTTTCTTACGTTTGTTTAATTTTTTTATCTCTCACTATTCTATTCATGCATTTTGCGTTAGTCTATGATTCTATCTTTACTCTTTCTTTTATTTTATTAGTATTCTATAAATTTATCTATAATCCATATTTTTTCCTCAATTATTGTGGAATCCTTTTTATCGATTTGCAATGATTAGTAGCTTTACAGATTTTTTTATTTTTAGTTCTTCTGCTACCTGTGTAATTAAATTACGCAACCTGTCCTATTTTTTAAAGATATTCATTTCATGTGTATATTCGCCTACCAGCAAGCTCTGCTTGCCAATTTTCCAATTATTCATATTTGAAAGATAAATAATTCTTATAATTATATAAATATATATAATTTCTTATGATAATAATCAACGTATCTCTTATTTATCAAAGAAGCTTATAATTGCTTCATCTTGAATTTAAGAAATGATCATTGAAACATATTTGAACCTTTTTTTATTCATACATATTTAATTTTTTGTTAATGCTGTTCTGAAAATATTCCTTTTTAACAATTTTAAATTTAAAAAGTAATAGAAAATTGAAAAAAAACGATGCTTGGCCTAGAATTTCGAACAGATACACAGACGGGATGAATTGTGATTTTAGATAACAAATAATCAGCCTCAACTTAGCACATATTACAGAGTGCATTTATATAGAACAAATATGATACCTTTTTTTTGGGTTGTCTCACCGGCTCTTTTTTGATATTACCATTACTTAAAATACTTATAGAACAACTATAAAAGCTATGACGAACATATTAAAAATAATCGGACTTTTGAATGAATTTCATCACATCTACATTATTTTAATAAGAGATTATCTATATACTTATGAGTACAATAATTCCGTCGATTGAATGCATTTATGATTTTTACATTTTTTGAGCACATTTTATACAATTACCGCCATTCTATTTCAAAAGTTTTTATAATTTCAAGGAATTTTGTGATTTTTTTCTAGCTAAAGAAAGTCCCCACTGTTTAGAATATTTTGACTGCGTAAATTCCAATGTTTAGTTATTATAATCAAAATTTTTTTACTCGATGTGTTGTAAAGTTTGTAAATGAAATCTAAAAAAATTTATTACAGACTTCAAATTAGTTACATACCAGTCATTTATTATGTATTTACAGGTTTTTTTTTTAATTTTTTTTAATACTAATACGCCTAATACTGCTTTGACTGTCCTTTGCTCCTAATCTGTCGTTTTTTTCCATGCCGGGAAATTTTTTGTTGAGATCCACACTCCTTGGTCCATGTCCTAGTTCTTAACTTCCAATATATCCTCTTGGAATTCAAACAGATCTGTTTTCATTCTTTATATATTTCCAAAAATCAAGATTTTCCTTTTTTATTTGTCCATTTTTAGTGATGGTTTATGAATGTAAATCAACAAATATTTAAACAAATTTATGAATAAACAGTAATTTAATATTTGAATCAAAAGTGAGTCACAAACTGAAATATAAGAGGTAGTGATGTATAGCTTACTAACAGAGGTAGCTCGTAGATAAGTCGACACGGAACACGGCTCGTATGCACGAGATTGCGAGTTTAAATCCGGTAAAAAAGGTTTATTTTAGAAATTCAAAATTCACTTATGTTACATATTTTTGAAGGAGAAAAAATTCGAAACCATTGATTTACTTTCCTGCACAACGGTCATATAGAAGTATAACTTTAATTAAATTATTTTATACATGCAAGGATGCTATCAATGGTTATCTTACATAATTCCAGAGTTATCAGGAAAAATCTGGGGGTTGGCGCGTGCGGAGTGCGCAGGGGGACGGTACTTCACTAGTATATACATATATAGTTGTACGAGTAAGACTTTATCAATCTTTCCGCGCCCTCCACAGTGCCTGCGGAATTTACGGGTAAAGTCGTTCAATATTTACGTGTTTTGTTCGATCGTTATTTTTTAAGCCCCTTCACAGCCCCCTCCGCCACATAAACCCTCGCACAGTGGAGAAAAATGATCTTTGGATGAAATTCTGCCTTTACTACAAATCTTAATCGATTTTAATGACCGTATCACTGCGACTTTTTCGATTAATGTCTAACATAACCTCAAAACTAGTGTAAAACTCTAAAAATTCAAGAAATCGTTATTTTTGAGTTTGAGAAATTAGGTTGTTATCTTTTTTATATCAGTTATCTGTCAGATATTTTTGTAGTAATTGATCATATTGACATCTAGAAAATGTAACACCATAACTTAAACAAAAATATTGTTTACTAAATTCAAAAGTTCTAGACAAAATTCGATACTTCTTTTCGAGCTACAAGAGAAGCTTGAAAGAGTTGTTGAGCGACATAAAATTAGAAACACTCATAGGGGAACTGATTAGGAGTAGCAAATCAGATTAATAATATACATGAGATCGATAGGCAGAAAACTAACTCAGGAAAAAGTAGAGTAGAGAGTGCAAACAGTGTCAATAGCAATTGCTCTTAATAGGTAAATATTATAACGAAAAACAAAATAAACATATATAAATTTGCTAGCAAAGCCAAAGTGTTTGATGAGCCGGGAAACGATAGATTTCATGTAAACAGTACAGGTGATGTAAATACAACGCGCATATTGAAAGGTACGCGCGGGAGGGAGTTAAAATACGAGAAAAAAGAGAGGGACAATAGAAAAAATAACTATTTTTTAAAAGGAATACAAACGGTTAGAAGAAGTAAATAAGGGAATAAAAGGAAATTTTTTACTATAGATTTGGTGTACAAGCGCAGATAATTAGGACAAGAGCAGTTGGAGGAGGTCTTTTAGTCGAACTAAAATCATTAAAAAATAAAGTAGAAATAATTCGAAAAAAGGGAAATCTTGAAAGGTTAAATTTATAGCTCGAAGATGACCTCACGGAAAGAGAAAAAGAAGTTACCGAATTTATTAGAAAAAGGGAGGCAGGAGAAAAAAACAATGGATCACAGGTGCCTAATAACTAAATCAAGGTTCAATGGTGGGCGTGGGATGAATCACAAGGGGATTTAGTACAGCAAAAATTAAGAGTAAAAATACGGTTTTTTTTGGTAGAAATGGAGCAGTTTATTGTGGGGATGAGAATGGGTTGAAATTAATTTCGTGGAATATAAAGGGTATTAGAAAAACCAAGAAGGTATAACATTATCTTGATAAGTTTAACGTGATAGTATTACAGGAAACGTGAGTGGAAAAATGTAATGAAAACGAATGGGAGAAAAACTAAACAATGAATATGATTGGTACTAGAAAGCTGCAGTTAAAGAGAAAAAAAAGGGTAGAGCTAAAGGAGGGGTTTAATTGGTATTAGAAAAAGTGTGGTAAAAGACAGGGTAGAAAAATGGGATCTAAGTTTAATTATAAGGGAATTAAAATCGAAAAATGATAAAAAAATCAAAGTAATTGGCGAGCGTAGCAATGTCAAGATAGAAATTATGCCCAAAAAACTCAAGGGAATTGTGAATAAATACATAAATAAAGGAGAATCGATAATTATTATAGGCGAGATTTAAATGTTCGAATCGGAGAATGGCAGGTGAACGTTAAAGGCGATTGAGAATTAAGCAGAAAATCTTTGGATAAAACCGAGAATAGACAGGGCAAAGAACTGCTTAATTTTTGCAAATAATCAGGTCTAAGTATCTGAAACGGAGCAGCGCAAGAGGATTAGGACGGAATGTACACTTTCATAGACGATAACGGCCACTATGTTTTCGATCTAGAACTCAAATTAGAAACCGAACAAGGTAGTGTTATAAATAAGTAAAAATTTGTCTAAGGACGGAATCAGATCACCTTCCAGTAGATTTAGCGAGAGTAAATAAAAAGGTGGATAAAAAGGTAGAAACTCGAAACACAACCGATAACAGATTTTTATCAAAGCGTGTAGAGAGTAAAAGTATCGAGTACAACAATAAAATGGGGAAAATGGAAAAGGATACGAATATTGAGGGCCTGGGTATGCAAGAAAGATGGAGTGTATTTACAAAACATATTTAGGAGGTGGACAACGAACTTCAGATGATTAAAAAAGCAGGCATACAATGGACAATTGATTGGGACGAAGAGGTTAAAACATAGAAGAAACAAGTATGGGCAGCGCTTGAAAAATACGCAAGTTACGAGCAGAAAGGGGACAAAGAAGTTATTAAGGTGGAGAGAGAAAAATTAAAAGAGACCAAAAAAAGATGTTACGAGAAAAAAAGGATGAAAAGCGGAAGAGAGCGGAGTTAGTAAAGGAATGACGGAGGTTTAATAAGAAGTCGGACAATTTAGACCATAGAAAAAAAAGGGCCACCTATTAGTAAAGAGAACTGGCTAGGTTATTTCAAAAATTTATAAGGGGAACAGGAGAGAAAAGTATGGGAGCAGAAAGCGAGTTAGAGGCTGGGGTGACGCTAGAAGAGGATAAGGGATAGGATGAGAGCTTGGATGCAACGATTACAGGAGACGAAGTCCTGTGAATGCTTAAGAGAATGAGGAGCAATAAAGCAGCAGAGGAAGACGGAATACTCGCAGATATCTATAAAGGACTTACAGCATTCTAAATAGGCGAGCTAGCAATAATTCTAGACGAAGTATTCGGTAAGGCAGAGCTAGTAAAGGGATAGGAGGTGGCACGAATATATCCAATACATAAAACAGGAGACGAAAATGACGCTTAAAATTACAGAGGGGTATCTTTACTGGATGTAGGTTAGAAAATGCTCACAAATATGATGGCAAATAAACTAAGAAAACGGCTACATTATCTGCTCGCTCCTTGCAATGTAGGCCAAAGCGAATTTTTTCAAGATGTACATTATTCATGTGATACGTGCGTAATTGTGAACGCTATGACCTTTCCGATTGACTTTTTATCCCAGCACCTACATGCTCTTAGTATCCTGAAGAGGCCGTCAGAATGATGGCGAAATATTGATTATTGTTGAATAAAAGTCATGCTTCTACCATCGAGTTTTTATTCTTGTTCCATCATTAGTTCATATGTCAATGAAGCAAGTGTATGGGACATATGGAGATTTATCTATTTAAAATTATATAAGAAATGTGATTGTAAAAAAAAAATAATCGAATAAAACCTTCTTAAGTCAAACTTCTTATGTTGGGCTGTGAACTGCCATAAGAGGGAAAATGCGTTACAAAAATTTCTAACCGTTCCTACACTCCTGTTCTGTCCACCACTACGGCCGCTCTCGGCTTTCTCCTCTACTATAACTTGAGTGCTGGTATAGAAATGTATACATTCACGCGACGCCGGCTTATACGGGCTGTCATCCAATCGTGCTCGTTCACAGCAGAGAGAAACAGAGGGTGCGTGTATATGTATTTTGTGTATGGTATTTCCTTGTGCCCGCGTGTACGTAGGCTACGTTACCGCCAACTACTACCGTTTACAAACTGTCTAACTTTCTCTCTCTCTCTCTTTTTCACTTCTTCTCCGCCTATCCACTGCTCCGTACTCCCCGCATACCTATATATTTAGATCGCGTACATACACAGTACGTATTATGTATTTATGTATGATTACTGACATTCTGCAATCAGAAAGAATATCACGCAGGGGCCGTTTCTTCTTACTGTATCGGAGGGTAATATAGCCGATAAAAAACTAATGAAGCCAAAGAGTTGTCAAAATCGAATGTATCAGCTGTATCGTTGGAGTATATATACCTGGAGGAAGCATGCAATGCGAAGAGAAAGTGGTCACCTGACGAGAGAAGAGTTACCTGACTAGTGATTGGTCGAGTCCAACGTGAGAAAGAGGAAAGGGGAATACCTGCATGTATGTTAGAGGGAGAAAGCATGCAACTATTCTTTCGTGAGTTAGCTACTTTCTCTAAGCATTGCATGCTCTTATTAGGTATTCATGTGGCGTTTCACGCAAAATGTCCTAGCGCTGCGTGCGAGCACCGATTCACTTACTTTTCAGCTCGAGGTTGCGACATTGTAATCAACGTATAAAAAATAATAAAAATATAGAATCGACGTGTTTTCTAATCAGCTTTTTGATGACGTGATTCGTTCTTCTAAAAAGTTTCAAAATAACCTTAAAAAACTACAATACGTGTTAGATCTCAATATAAAGCATTTTAAAAATTTTTTTCTGGAGTCGCAATCGGAAGATAAGGTTTTTTTATATCGGTACAGCGATTTTCAGAGAGTTGTTTCTCTTTATTATCAAGATATTAACCCCCAGAGTTGAAACTGCGCGGGCGAGCCGTGCCGCGCTGGGACGCTCAGCCTGACCCAGACTAGCGAGATGCGGCACGATTCATGATCGTGTGAATTGTTAATAATTATTACTAATATGTTACCGGACTAAAATATTTATTTACATACCTACATTCACATAAAATACAATAACAATAACAATAACAGTTTATAATTAGTATTTTTTGCTTTTGTGACTCTTTTTGTACCTTTGACTAAATTTTTTTTAGGAATATTTTATGTCACTTTCTCTTTATTTTGTTACATTTTGTGTTAGGATAGAGTCGATATTCGGCACTTAATGTATTTTTTTTAGTTGCAAAGTAGTATCATTAATGTAATAGTTGCGTGGTAACTTAAGGTTCCCGGTATAACTTTAGCTTTTTTCGTTCTTGCTTTTAATTCGATAGCTTTCTCATCGTAATATTCTGTAATATTCTTTACCACTTATAAAAACTTTAGTCTCTTTACAATATTTCTTTGCCCAATCGTAAAGGTCAATCGCCATTATAATGCGGGTACCAAAAGAAAGCTGCAGGCTTGCTCTTTTTGCGCCTCTTTTCAGACTCGCGCCTATACCATCACATGCATTCTTACCGTGCGCAGTAGAAAAAAATGTCACTCTGCCTAAACTCCAAAGTCACTTTCGTGAAATGTAGATTGTAGAAATTGCTCTTATTTTTGAAGTGCTGGGCCGCGCTGCCTGATACGTAATAGATTTTTTTTATTTTACAATTCGTTTTCAAATGCTCCACTACCGTTTTTTGATATTCAAAAGCCGATATCGTATCATGATTAAGATTGTTTTAAATTTCTGCTATGCTTATAAGATTTAGCTCATCTCAGTCCGTAAAATATACTACACTAGTGAAGACAGTCGCCTAATTATTATTCCAGTGGAACGATTGAGTCGAATTTGTAGTACAAACGCATAATTTTTAGCAAAATCAAAGCGAACAATAAATTTTTCTGTCTAAAGGTTTTTTCTCTAATCGGTTAAAAATATAGATTGTTGTTTGGCAAAAAAATCTTGTGTCTTTAATTCGATTAATTTTTCACCTAGTAAATCTACAAATTTTAACGAGTATTAACACTTATTAAAACGATCGTGCAACGATCTGTTTGAAGTCATGCATCATAAGTGATTTCGTAGACATTTTTTTTTATCAAAACAATCGAGCAAATGTTTAGGTAATACTAACATGTACGGGCAGTTTAAGCAAGTGCCTAAAAAACACCGAACATTTGGCGTTTTACACACTACAGAATTTATACATTTATAATAGTTTTTTACATGCAGTTCGGTATTATTCGTCAAATTGCCTACATTGATTGCGTCAAGCATTAAGCGTTCACACACGCAAACATTATGAGTACCACTACTCTCAGCTAAGACACAACAAAGTGGCCTAAATTGCGTGAATTTTGTAAATCCAGTTCTAATAGTTGAATTTTTAGACTTGAACAATTCATAAATTTCCTTTAAATTACCTAGAATCAATTGTTTTTTACATGCTTTTTCGTGCCGGCATCTTCCTTCACGGATATGTAATCTTTGATGCCAGGCATAAGCCGACTTACAGTGTCATTTTCGTAAAAATTTTTAACTGACATTTCAGTTTCAGTGGAAATCATCATATTGTTTCTCTTTTCAGAGGCTGTAAATATTCCTTTTTCAGCAACTAGCTCTTTTGCTGTACGAGTTTCCCTCTCGGTGCAAGAAAATTCTCGTATTAAGTCTTTACGAGACCAAAAATCAAGAGCAATAGTACGTAAAAATATCCTGTCTTGTTTCGAATCTAATTCCAAAAATTGTTTTTTCATCTGATCGAAGACAGTAACCCCTGCCCTATAGTACTCATCGTGACACACTACTTTGACTTATTTAGTATCAGAAGGATATAAAACAGAGGCAGAAAACGCTGATTTACGTTTATAAATATTTCACTTGCAATTGTCACAGAATGTGGCTCCTTCCGGTATTTATGGATCTGCGTGTCGCTTACTCTCTGGAAATTAAAATAACTGCGAGGGTAGTTATTGCAAAAGTAGAGCTTAGGGGATTTTTTATGCACAAAGGATTTATAAAACAATAAACATCAATCCTATAAAAATAAATGGGCAAAATAGAAAAGTAATAAACATCAGGAAGCCACAAAAGTACCATAAACTTTAAATTCCAAGGTGTGTGTACAAATTTTTAATAACTACGTAGAGGACAATAACTACGACAACAGCTATGACCACAGTGACGACGGCGATGCAATGAAGTCAATTATGATGATGCTAATAACGATAACAATGACGATGACAAGATCGTTCAAAACGATTATAATAAATGTTGCACGGTGTTTCAAGCAAAGATATACACTTTCATTATTGAGTTTAAAAGAATGACAACTAATGTACTATAAGAGGTTATGCATCTAAAGCCTGGCGTAAATTGTAAACACAAACATGTAATGCGCCAAGTCACGCTAACCGTCCCGGCCACGGCGCGGTGGTGTGACTTGCCCGCGCAGTTTCAACTTTGGCGTTTAATATCTCGATTAAAAGGAAAAACCACTTACTGAAAATCGCTATACTGATGTAAAAAAACCTTATCTTTCGATTAGGGCTACTAAAAAAAATTTCAAAATGCCTTTTTGAGATATAACACGTTTGGTAGTTTATTAAGGTTATTTTAAAACTTTTTAGAAGAACTGATTATGTCATCGAAACGCTAAGGAAAAAACACATTTATTTTATATTTTGCTTGTTTTTTATATGTTGATTACAATGTCGAAATCTCGAGCTTAAAAGTAAGAGATTCCGTGCTCGCACGCAGCGCTAGAACTTTTCACGTGTAACGTCCCATATGCACTAAGGCTGTCACACGCCGTTGTGCTTAGAGGATCAGGCTTCGGGAAACTGGTTACACAAGACAACAATACACACACATTTGCAAAGTACATACGCTGTCTGCTTTGCGTACTATTCTTATACCCATACAATCACGTGAGTCAGTAATCATGGGTCTCATCGTCTCATGAGTGTCATGCCTGTCATGAACTCATGAGTCATAGGTAAATTTAAATGTAGACAGTATGTGTGCAGATACACATGCATAATACATATATATCTTCCTATACATAAAAATAAATGTATAAATCAAAATATGAATGCCACCCCCCTCCCAGTCAGCCGCGATCACCCACACTACCACTACTGCAGCCACCCTGCACTACCACCCACGCACCACCACCATAATACAGTCCACGCAGCCCCTAACATTACCGCAATCGCAGCCCACCAGCACCTGTTGCTTTGCCTAAGTATTCTCATTGGTTTTGTTGGTAACTTAATAGGAACACAAGCATGTATTTGTATCAGTAGTTCCATCTATACTGTTAAGGATAACGCAGTCCGTATACTAACACTAAAACTCTATTTTTGCAGTATTCAAACTCGCTAAGCAGTTATCTTTACATTTTCGACATATATATTATTTGCTAATATTATTACAATTATCTTCATAGGAAGTTTTTATTCCACGTATATCTGCTTGCTTTTTTATACTATAAAATATCCTGAATATCGCTTTCGAAAGTAGATATACCCCACCATGCTCAAAAATATTATATAGAAAAAAAAAAAAATTATCTTAAAAAAAAGTTTAATTCCAAGACTATCAAGATACTTAGAAAATAATTTGTAACCATTTTAGGGAATCCAATGTAAATTGTTACTACATTTAATACATCAGAGAAAATAAATAAAAATTTAACAGAAGATAACAGACAGCAACTGCTTTACATGAATCTAATAGTTATCAAATATTTACATAGTCGTATAAAACTATTTAAATTTCCGTCAGTTTATCAGGTGACTACGATCTTTATTCTAACATTTATTCATAATAAACAAAAATTTATTTTAATAATATATATTCTCTCATAATCAGCAATAAATATGATTTCTCTATTTTTATTTATTTATTAATGAGACTTCTTTTGAGAAGTATTGTTTTTACTGTTCTTATAGGTATTAAATCCAATCAAAATAACGTTCTACACTTATTCATATAATCTACATAGATAATTAATATTGCTTAATCATTATCCATTTAACAAAAAATAAATCGGCTTAGTCAATTTAGACTAGATCTGTTGGGAGCAGGAACGTATAATGAACTACGAACGAAGATGTTGTTTGTGTAGTTTCAGCGACGTTTCGTCGACGGATTTGTCGCCCTTCTTAGGCTTTATTAACAAAATATTACAAAATATAAAAATATCACAATATATAGGCCTATTTTGCATACACACAACTAAAATTATATATAAATTCTTATTAAAATATTATATTATTCGCAAAAAACAAAAGGGAAACAAGTTTATACCTCTGTATGCTCGCGGGGCGATTCGTTAACTGAGCGATACGTATATCATTGTCAAGTGGGCGATGTCCACAAACGTAGCAATACATATACAAATATGAACGTAAACAAGCACATGTAATGGGCATAGCAAGTAGCAGAAAAGTAAATTGAATATAAATAAGGACTGAATTATTAAGCTAATAATATCAAAAGTACATGTCACGTATCATATCACATATCGATTTATATTATTTACTAAGGTTTTGTGTATCTTCTTTTTTAGTGATAGTGTTAGGAGTACTATTTATAAATATCATCTAAGAAATCAATTGTTGCTGGTAATTTTGTTGAATATATCTGATTTTTAACGACTTAAAATCAAAACCATATTGGTAGGTATCCCTAATTATATTGACTACCGATATACTCAAGCAAGAATCATGTTATACATCAAATCTATATGCAAAGCCAAATCGGAAACCAGTCGAAGAAATGAAGCCCTAAATCAGGCCAAACAAGCTTAAATTGGCGCAGTCAGATGGATTACGATGAGATTTTTTGCAATCGATTCGTAATGCTGTCCAGAAACTTTGTGATGATAGTTATTTAAATTATTTTGAATGAATGAATTTGTCCAATCGAAATATTAATTATAGAAAAGCAACTCTTAGAAGCAATAAATAACAACTTTGCAACTCGGTTAATAATAAGATACATAAGTTCAATTTTGTTACTCGGCTTTTGAGGATCGCTGAAGACGATTATGCAGTCGGCAACGGCCTCTGAGGCACCTGGGCCCATGGTGACCGTCAAACACGTCGTCTTCTGAAGATTTTCTCCCTATTTATAAAACACCAATCAAAAATTGTTATTTAAGAGGTTTTGAGGGTCGTTGAACACAAATATGTATTTGACGAAGACATAAAATAATAGTTTGAAATCGTTCATGTTGAAATTCTTGTCAAAATTTTTTTTGAAAAATTTCTACATTAAAAAGACAGTCTATTAACAGGATTCTCATCGTTTTTAGCATCACATTCTTTACAGGTGTATTTATTTACATTTGTGAAATCAGCATCTGAACAATTTTTGCACGTTACGTGTTGATGGCTACCCTGGTCTCAAGTTATCTGTGCGGCCGTCGCCAACTGCTTGATCGTGTTCAGCAACCCTCAAAACCCCCAGAAAGTATTTTTGTTTAATATTTTATAAATAAGAAGCGAAACTTCGAGAGACGACGTGTTTGACATCCACCCCGGAAACCAGATGCCTCCAAGGCCGCCGCAAAGTAAGGCTAACCAAAAAAATTTCTCATAATTCGTGCGTTCACTAAATTTTCAATCGAAATTGATGATTTTAGTCTCATTGTGTTTGTAATGATAAAGATCCAAGTCTCTCAGACGTGTAACAACTTTCTATATTACATAGATATATAAACAAACAAAAATTCCAGCCCCCCCTGGTTAGGTTAGCTCCCCCCGTCTCCCCACAGCTCTCCCTCCACCTCCCTCTCACCTCCACCCCATCACCTCATAACTTATTCCACAATACATACATACACACACAACATTATTATATGTTCATGCATATAATATACCTAATAATTTGGTCTCATTTCTGTATGTATGTATATGCATATAAGGACTACATCAAGACTAATAAGATGCAAACGTTCGGTACTTATTTTCAATTTACATTTAAGATTAACATATGTACAACTTGAGGTTTTAGTGCTTAAGGTTTGCTGATAGACGGATGTTTGGTACTGAATCATTTAAAAGCGATATTATTTGAGTGTATTATCATTATAATAAGGGAAGTCTACAACTTCGGAGGAAAATAAAAATTTGTATTAGAACATAATTTGCACGGGAAATGAATGTGCAAGATTGATATTTATTTGCTCAATAATGAATTTTTTTAGAGCTTCTCATAATCTGTCCGATTTTATAATTGATTCGGTAATCACCCTAAGTATTTTTTTGAAGCGAAGCTTTTTATGGGACGTTCGGGATCTCGGCTTCGGGAGTGACTTTCTAAAAACTGACACAATTTTACGACATGTTCACGTGGTCTCTCTTTTCCTGGGGGACTTCCCCGTAGATATCTATATATATATATATACTGTGCTCGGTGACGCTCGAGTCTCACCGTTCGCCTTCGGATTCCGCTACATACACGTGCATAGCCAGAGTTTAGTATTGCATATGCATATTACAGTGTGGACTGTGGACAAAGTGTGCACACCACACACACATCCATATATATATATATATATATATATATATATATATACGTGTGTGCACACTGCACGTCTATTTTCACAAGTGTTTTTGTGTGTAAATATGCATGTACGTGTGTGTACTGTGTACACGTGCGCGGATGTGTGTATGTATATAATGCAAACACTGAATATTCAGTATTTTTATATTAATGAAACATGTAACTACCAAAAAATGTTTGCATGTGCGGCAGATCGATGCAGACAGCAAATAATTATTAAACGGGATTTATAATATGAGTTAACCTCCAAATATTAAAAAATACGTCATGTCTGAAAAAGAAAGCAAGATGGACAAAAAATAACTATTTTCACGGGTTTCCTAAAGGGAAAAAAAACATCGCGGGGCACAAATAGGTGTTGAGCTATGCAAATACATAACCACAAATTTGGGTCCTTTGAATGTACCTTTATTAAATGAAAGGGTAAAAGATTGGGAAAAATATATCATACTCAGCAAACAATTACAAAAATGAAGAAACGATTTTCGATAACCATGCGTACACATAACCTAAAAATATTAAATAATATGTCATATCTTAAAAGGAAGCAAGATAGGCAAAAAATCACGATTTTTACGGGTTTTCTGAAGGGGAAAAACGTCTCAGCCCACAAATAAAGAGGTGCTGAAAAATGCAAAAACATAAACTCAAATTTTAGTGTTTTGAATGTATCTTCATCAAATAAAAGAAAAAAATTTTGAAAAAAAAATGACATTATGTTCAGCAACCAATTACAAAAATAGAGAAACTATTTTCCATGATCATGCGTACACATAACCTCAAAATCATAAATAATTCGACATTTCTTTAAAAGGAAGCGAGATAGACCAGAAATAAAATTTTTTATGGGTTTTCTAGAGGGTAAAAAAATATCGCAGCGCACAAGTAGAGAGGTATTGAGATATGAAAAAAAAACCATAATTTTCAGTGTTTTTAATGTTTTTTTATAAAATTACGGTCGAAAATTTTCGGAAAAATTATAGCATGTTTACAAATATTTACAAATATGCAAAATAAGTTTTTCGTTTTCTTGTCAAAACATAACTTGACAAATAATTTAAAACATGCATATTTAAGTATAAAAATAACTTTTACTTGGAATAATTGACCGATAAATTTATGTTATAAGGACTAAATATTACATAAAAATTATTGTATATTTAGAGAATTGTTGTGCATGTTCTAAAATTATTGAAAGAGAAATTTCTTTAGTAACTCTTGGGTCTGGTGATATAATCCCGATACAGCTCAATACAATATTGTTTCACAATCCCTCTTTTTTTCATCGAAAAACTCTCGCTCCCCTTTTACTATATACGTATTCCAACTATCTTCGAAGTTGTCCCTTCTACTGTGTATCTTACATGACACAGTTCGTTCTTTTATTACCACTAATATCATACAGTACCGAGTACAGTACACGTGTCTACGTGCACGAGATAGCCAATAACAGAGTAAGCAGCGTCGCTTCTTCTGCGGGTCCCGAGACCCACACGCGTTTTATTTTTATTAAACAAGCTTTTACTACCTATCCCTGGCGGTGAACGTAAAATCTTGCGGTGGACTTTAAACCTTATTTAAAAGTACGAAGAAACCGTATCTAAGCATAAAAACTTGTTTTTACTGTTAACCCAACAATAATTACGAAAATGGCATTGAACAGTTTCAATGTTTCTTTTTTTTCACAATAGAAAAATATATATATAAGGTATTCTTTGTGAACGAATAAAATTGGTTGGATTTATTAAAGTTCCATAGGTGGTCTAAAGAAAGGTCTCGACCTCTAGTTTTTAAAACTGAGTGGCATATGTAGTTAATCCACATTCCTGATCCAATATGGCTGCCTTAACCACGTGACCTACTCATTTTTTTTAATAAAACGATTATAAAACTCGCTGCATGAACCCAACAGGAGTCTACAAAGGCTGAAACAAAAGGTCTTGATATTTTCTATAAAAAATCGTATAAAAAAATATTTTGTCAGCCATTCGTTCATAAAGAATATCTCATAAATATATATCTTCTTATAATATATAGTTATATGGTTTTAAGGCAAGTACTAGCCCCCCTCCCCCCCCACTTTTGACCCCCCGCGCCCCCCCCCCCCCCCCCCCCCCCCCCTCCCCTCCTTTTAAGGTGGCTCATCACCCCTATATAGCACAAATTTTAAATATTTTATCATGAATGTTTACTTAACGTTTTGAGAAGAGTCCCTTAACCTGACAAAAATATAGCTAGTGGTAAGTATGATGCGATTTTTTTCATAAAATTTTGTTGTTATATTCTTTGCATACCGAAGCTTAAAAAAAAACAATGAATTACCTTAATCTTTTTCAATTGACATCCGATTTTTAATTTTTTGAGTTCATTCTCTTTCTTGAGCAAATCCATTGGGAGTTACCACGGAAAAAATTGCAAAAACTTGGATGGGTTTTCCAGAAAATTCAATTATTCACTTTTTTTTCGGATTTCTATACAAACAACTAAATTTTCTGGAATACACATCCAAGTTTTTGAAATTTTTTCCGTGGTAACTCCCAATGAATTTCTCAAGGACGAGAATGAACCCAAAAAATTAAAAATCGGATGAAAATTGAAAAAGATTGAGATAATTTATTGAATTTTTTTCCAGCTTCGGTATGCAAAGAATACAACAACAAAATTTTATAAAAAATGTCGCATTATACTTAGTACTAGCTATATTATTGTCAGGTTAAGGGACACTTCTCAAAACATTAAGTAAACATTCATGATAAAATATTATAATATGTGCTATACAGGGATGATGAGCCCCCTTAACGTGAAATTTGTTAACCCTCCCCCACTATTTATGTGTAAATTCTGTAAATAGCGTTGAATGATAAATCATATTTCCATAAAAACATCAAGTAAACACCTAACTTTATACCGTATAAACTTAAGTACACTTATATATCATCTTAATACAATATACAGTTCTATAATTTTTGAGCAAATGTAAGCTCTCCACCCTCTTTAAAATATTATAGTTTTTCTTAAATATATTTTTTTAATTCAATAAGATAAAAATTGTAATGGCAAAATAAAATGGCGTTGATGAGGAGCGAATGTGTTAGGAAGAGGATGAACAAAAACAATTTTCACGATTTTTTATTCAATCTGCTCCTTTTTATGATATATTAAATTAGAAATCAGCACCTGCAGGACTAAGTTATTAAAAATTCAAGTATATAATGCAATAAAAAGAACACAAGTAATTATTATGTTGACATGAATTATCGTTTTTTATTTTCATCACATAATTTTAGATGTCTTTTTGAATATTCTGCTCTCAAGTAACCTTTACCACAATTTTAAATAGTAATATATGAAGGCAGGAGTAAATAAAAACGACAAAGAAACAAATACAGTTTATCCTTAGTCTTATTCCTGTTTATACGCTATGGCTCGCGTTATAAAAAATGAAATAATAATAAATAATAACAAGAGTATAATAGCATACCTGATATATATAGAAAAAAAACCTTAGATGTACTTCCTCTCTAAGAATTTACAACAGCGAACCTAAATCCACCTATAGTTTCTACTGCTTGAAACAAGCAAATGAGAGAAATTGACACTAACCGCGAAATCTCACAAATTTAATTTAAGAAAATCAGGGAAGCTCAGCAAACGTTCCCATATTGCTGGTTGAGTCGAAATTGTACAAGGTACATCACATGATGTAAGAAATATAAGGTGTCTTTCAAAGCAGCTATTGTAATAGCCAATGACAGAGCTATAATATTTTTCGCAATATTGAATCAATTGTTATGTGTGGATTATTCAATATTCAAGTTTGCAATGTTAATAAGTAACTCAAGATATTTGTTGAGTATTCAATATGGAAAACATAAGAGCAAGCTGGTGATTAGTTAATGTCCATATACTAGCACACCATGTTTTATACATAATCAGATATAAGCCATAAAAATAAGTATAGACAGCTGATCAGAAGAACACAAGTAACTATGTTATTACGAAGTTCTTGGTTATGATAAGTGATCAAACACCGCACGTGTGGTTGCTGATTGTTCGATAATCAGCTTATTTCGAAGTAATCGGGTTTATCTAAGATAGTAATCTTATATACTATGAGAGGCGTATAAACGAAAAGCAATGGTCATGTAAAAAAGTGTTATTATAAATTTTATATTAAAAATTACGTTTATTTGTTTTCAGCACAGCAAAAACGATACTATAAGTCATCGGTAAATTAAGGTATTTATTTTCAATAGAAAGACGAAAAAGGCCTTCTCGTGCATTTTATTCATAATAAATGAGGATATAGACGGTAGGTGGATGTGAAATAGTACAGGGGGTGAAACAGTAGGCAAACTCAAAATTTACTATCTATAGACGTTGTTTTAGGTGCCGAGCATTTTAAAGACGAAGAACATATGCAGAAAGACTTAGATAAATATAGTACAAAAAATATACTGGAAGGGAACACAAACAAAAATCTTAATTTTTAGTAAAAAAGAAGGATATAAGCGAATCTGTTTCAATTTCAATTTGAGGCATTGGAAGTTTCAATCCAGTAACATGGACGCAGAAGTGTGGTTCTCAACAAAAAAATTTCGTAGCACGTAGAAAAAACGACAGGTAGGGTGCAATGTGCAGTCAAAGCCGTTTTAGGCGTAAGCAAAAGAACTAAAGTAGAATGTTGGAATTAAAGATTATTTTTCATGGATCAAACGATGAAATGATATTGCACATACGTAGCGGAAACTTGCGTATAAAACAGAAAAAAAATATTTAGAAAAGATAGACGGCAGATTCAAAATTCAAAGTTGAGTTTGAATAGGAATCATAAAAAAAGCAATAAAGGAAAATAAACTTGAGAAAATAAAAAAAAATTTCACAAAAGGAAGGAAGACTTTTGTCAATCGGGCAACACAAAAAAACTATATGGCGATTAACAGCTCTATCATCCATAAAATGTAAAAAAAAAGAGCAAAATACTGCGAAAAGAAAAACATGTAAGTGAGTTTAAAAGCTTTTAAGTGATGGACTGTATGCTCTGCAATGAAATAAAAAAATATATGAAGCACATATTGCTATGTAAAGAGGAAAAAAAAAACAGCAAATAAAATCCTATTAATCAGAAATATAAGATTGAAATATGATGGAGAGATATGCATAAGAAAGATGATTTATGTTAATGTATAAGATATTTATGTAGATGAATAAGGCACTACAGAGTAAAGATTGAAAGTTCCATGATATATTATGCGTTATAAATTATAATATTGTGTCAATGTGAAAAAAAATCTAACCTGTTGTTGTATGTTTAATCTGTTACATATAAAACTCTATTAAAAATAAAATTAGTACTAATTTAAGAGGATATAAATTTTCAATAGTTACAAAATAATAAAGAGAAATGTAGAAGTGTATAAAAATCTATATAGATACTAAAAAAAAAAAAATTTACATTAAAAAATATTACGTAAGAATTTTACAATGATATTTTGTTATACACTTGTATCCATAATCGATTCTGGAATGTTCAAAGATAACCAAAAAAAGGGTCATAACTTTACCTGTGATAATTATGATTGCGTAAATATTATATACATACATATCAATAATAACATCAAATACCAATTAGAGTCATTATCAGTATTAAATCAGGAATAATTATTTCATGAATTAGCAAACTTTTTTTGTGTAATGACTATATTTGTTTGAATTTTTAGCGAATTTTTATGAGATCACTTTATTTATCTATGTTCGTACGGACACATGTATATTACAAATTAATTTTTGTATTAATTATTCATATATAAGAATAAAAATATTGATGTATAGGGGGCTAGCGTGCGGAGCGCACCGGGGGCGAAGCCCCATTAGTGTATATGTATATACTAGTGGGGCTTCGCCCCCTGCGCGCTCTGCGAGCCAACCCCCATACTTCAATATTTCTATTCTCGTGTCTGAATAATAAATAAAACAATTTATTTTCAATACACATATATGCGTACAAACATAGAGAACCAAAGCAATCTCATAGACAGAATTGTTGTCTCTTAATAAATTTTCAAAATTACTTTTTTCTGCATCTTTCCTTATTATCATCCCTCTTTTTTCCTGTTTTAATTTTTCAATAGCTCTCCGAGACACATTTGAATTTTGCTTTCTCCTACATTTCTTAGCTTTCTTACGTTTGTTTAATTTTTTTATCTCTCACTATTCTATTCATGCATTTTGCGTTAGTCTATGATTCTATTTTTCCTCTTTCCATTATTTTTTTAGTATTCTATGAATTTATCTATAATCCATATTTTTTGCTCAATTATTGTGAAATCCTTTTTATCGATTTGCAATGATTTGTAGCTTTATAGATTTTTTCATTTTTAGTTCTTCTGCTACCTGTGTAATCCTTTTTTTGAAGATATTTATTTCATCTATATTCGCCTACCAGCAAGCTCTGCTTGCCAATTTTGCAATTATTTATATTTGAAAGATAAATAATTCTAATAATTATATAAATATATGAAATTTCTTATGATAATAATCAACGTATCTCTTATTTATCAAAGAAGCTTATAATTGCTGTATTCTTCGATTTAAAAAATGATTATTCAAATATATTTTAATCTTTTTTCATTTATGAATATTCAAATTTTTTTTATGCTGTTTTGGAAATATTCGTTTTCAACAATTTTAAATTTAAAAAATAATAGAAAATTGAAAAAAACGATGCTTGGCCTAGAATTCCGAACAGATACACAGACGGGATGAATTGTGATTTTAGATAACAAATAATCAGCCTCAACTTAGCACATATTACAGAATGCATTTATATAGAACAAATATGATACCTTTCTTTGGGTAAACTCACCGGCTCTTTTTTAATATTACCATAACTTAAAATACTCATAGAACAACTGTAAAAGCTATGACGAACATACTAAAATAATCGGACTTTTAAATGAATTTCATCACATCTATATTACTTTAATATGAGATTATCTATATACTTATATGAGTTAAACAATTCCGTCGAATAAATGCATTTATGCTCTTTACATTTTTTGAGCACAATTGACACATTTTATACAATTACCGCCATTCTATTTAAAAAGTTTTCATAATTTCCAGGAATTTTATGATATTTTTTCAGCTAAAGAAACTTCCTACTGTTTAGAATATTTTGACTGCGTAAATTCCAATGTTAAGTTATTATAATCAAAATTTTTCTGCTCGAAGTGTTGTAAAGTTTGTAAAAGGAATTTAAAAATATTACAGACTTTAAATTAGTTACATAACAGTCATGTACCATGTTTTTACAGGTTTCAATTTTTAATTTTTTTTTAAATACTTATATTTAATGTAATTTTAATGTTTAAAATAATGTATTAGAGATATAAACAGTGCAACATTAAACTTCAGACAAATCCAATTTTTCAAAGAACATAGTTAGAAAAAATTATTTATATGTGCTGAATGTAAAAAAAGTTTTAAAAAATAGACACATATTAATTCATAATGAAGGACGTGAAAAATAAAAAAATAAATAAATAAGGAGAGGGTTTTAAAAGATCAGATCGTTTAAGGAGCTTTAGGAATTTCGCTCAGAGGGGCGAGGAACGGGGAGTCCCTTCTTTCATACATGAGTCTCCGCTACGTATGTGCAATATAATTTTACCATTTATTCCATGAAAAATATTCTTTGATTTAAACTTTCTACTTTATCTCTTTTTCTTAAGCCTAAAACTGCTTCAACTGTCCTTTGCTCCTAATCTGTCGTTTTTTTCCATGCCGGGAAATTTTTTTGTTAAGAACCACACTCCTTGGTCCATGTCCTAGTTTTTAACTTCCGATGCATCAACTTCGAATTCAAACAGATCTGTTTTTATTCTTTATTCATTTCCAAAAATCAACATTTTCCTTTTTTGTTTGTTTATTTCCAGTATATTACTTGTACTTTATTTATCTAAGTCTTCGTGCATATATTGTTTGTCTTTATTATACTGGGTACCTCAATCAACGTCATTAGATAATTTAAGACAGTCAATTCTGAGTTTTTCTACTGTTATACCTCCTGTTTTATTTTAGATTCACTTACCGCCTATTTTTTAGACAAATAAACTTAAAAGTACTAGGCTTTATGGACACCCTGACCTTTTTTCCATCATAGTTTGGATAAATTTGTTAGCCCCTGGCCGTAATTAACTGTTTTTTTTGTGTAAATTTGTAGATTCTTTTGAATATTTTTGTCATTTTTATACTTATTTCTCTTAAATTTTTTCATTTAATTAAATTATTTAGCACAAAAATATGGTAACTAGTTTTTCCTTTTGTTCTGATAGCAGCTTGACTCCCTTCTATTATTTTTTCCTTTTTTACAAATTATTCTACTCTTTTAGCGATTATAATTTCTTAAATCTTGTATAATACATTTAAGAAGCCAATCCTCTGTAGTTTTAAAGTACTTCTACTTCTTCCTTGCCTTGTGAATTTTATATATTCATGCTATTGCCCACGCTCCAATAATATGTGTGTTAGTCTAAAATCTATGAAGTTTGTTTGTCAAATCAAAATTCCATATTATTTGTAGATTCTTGAAACAGTTTTTGATAATTTTGTCTTTTCCTGTGACTTTTCTGTTTTTTATTTTCCGCGAGACATTTTTTTCTTAGTAATGGATATATTCTTGTAATAAATTACCCTATTTACCACCATAGAGCAAATTATTAGCATAAATAATGCAGAGAGAAGCTTTGAAAACTTCAAGAGTAGTATTTTCCGTGTAGGTATTGGAATGAGTCAGCAGAAAAGCATTTCTTATCGCTAATTTCAGAATTTTCTTAAGATCTATAATGATATATTTAAAATTTATCTCTCAAAGATTCAAATAATACTTTTTATTTCAATATATAGGATTCTTTTTACGGCTTACATAGGTATAGTCATAAATTTTTGGTGTACGAATATAAATATCGTTATTATATTCATGATTTATTAATTGTTACATAATCAATTTTCAGAGAAGTTGGTTTTTCATACAGGTATTTATATACTTATAAAAGAGTAATAGTGTTGTCAAAATTTATTACGAAAGGAAAAACATGTTTCGGGAGGGGGGGGGGGAGGGGAGTTAGGGGAAGTCTCGTAAGGAGCTAAGGGGGAGCTGGGGAAGAGCGAGGGTGAGCGTATGGGAGCGGGTAGGCGCTAGTATTCACCCTAAAACCATACAACTATATAATATAGGAAGATATATGTTTTGTACGTATATATCGAGCAAATTTTGATGGTCACAAAACTCTGGATACACACTACGTAGTTGAAGTTAAACGATTTGTTCATAATTTGCTGTACGGGGGTTCTTGAGGACGCTGATCTCAAATCTCGAGTAAGATTTTTCAAATTTAAAATAACTGATCTAACATGGCGGACAACATTTTCAAAAATCGACCGAATCGTACCAAAATAATCTGTTGTGGGATTTGGGGTCGCTGATCACGAATCTGGAGTTAGATTTGCCAAACTCAAAATGGCGGACACAAAATGGTACACAAAATTGCTCAAAATTTATGCATTTACTAAATTGTTAATCGAAATAGATAAGATTGGGCTTATTCTATTTGTAATATGATTACCTACAATGATCCGAGTCCCATGGATGGTTTTCGATATGTAATTTATGTGTATATTAAGCCATTTACTAAGGAATGCAAGGATTTAGACCATAGATCCAAAGGTTTACTTGGGTTTAAATGCAAGTTTTAGTTTATAAATGTATTTATTAAAAATCATAAATAAACGTTTACACACACAAACACACATACACATACGTATGTATTTTTCGATGTTCTATAGTTAATTCGTCCGGGTTTTAATTAATAGCCGCCCTCACGACCCCCACATGTTCTGGCGCATTAACAAATTTAAGGTAAAAATAAAGTAAAAATCTGCTGATTTTCTATAGTAAGTCTGACCCACCAAGCCCCTCCTCGCCCCTCCACACCCCCGCCCTTTTTCAGTTTTCCCCCCAACAGTCACTTCACAGCCCTCCCACGCCTCCCTCACATAAGATAAAAAAAAGTTGTTTTCTGTAAAATAATATTGTTTTTCCCTCAAAATGCCCCCATAGCCTCGGTAATTTTTACCATAGCCCCCCCCCCCCCAGCCCCCATATTCATAAGGTTATGCTTTACTTACCTTACAACCCGCAAGCACTTAGAATTTATTTAATTCTTATAGTATTGCTCCCCCCCATTTTCTCGCCAAATTTTAATCATAGCCGAAGATGGCCGCCACACAGTGTTACAAACCGCTGAAATTTTTTTGAAATAAAATATCTCCCGAACCACTAGTCCGATTGACATGTTTTTTTTTTTTTTTTTTTTTTTTTTTTTTTTTTTTTTTTTTTTTTTTTTTTTTTTTTTTTTTTTTTTTTTTTTTTCTATTCTCTAAATTTTTTTTTTCCTAGATTTTTTTCTTCCTTCTCTTTTTTTTTATAGAGAGCTGACAAAAATTGCGTCCTAACCTCAAAATTAGAGGTTACCTAGAATTATTTCATCCCTCGCTTTGCTAATAGCACGATCATTATCTGCAGCACAGAATTTGATATAAAATTGGTGGTAATGGTTAGGATTATTATTAACAAATAGTTGTAGCTCTAATAATATAATTTCAAATTGGCAGATCCAAGATGGCCGCTAAGAATTACCGAAATTCCACAATTTCCCTATTAAAATATTGTTTTTAGATCATTTTTTACATTTTGATCACGAATGAAAAGTCTACATTTAAATATTTTCATCACTTGAGTATGGAAATTGCGTTCCAACCTTAAAATTAAAGGTTACCCTCGAATTACTTCATCTCTCGCTTTGCTAATAGTACGATCATTATCTGCAGCACAGCATGCTTCGATATATAATTGGTGGTAATGGTTAGG